>APFE031676843.1:10632-21568 GCA_000404065.3 Pinus taeda | reverse complement strand
ACCTTAATGGTTTTCGACGAACATCACAATGGGGCTCATTTGCCTTCATGATATATGATGCTACTGAGAAAATTGAAGCGTTAAGGTGACGTGTTTAATAGTTTTTTAAGAGGCATAAAAATATTGTTAATGTATAATCTCTCTAAACATTATTTTATTCCAGGTCTTCAATCAAGTGTAAAGTATTATTATTTGTGTGGCATGTTCGTTGTGCACAGTTGAAGAATGTTGGAAATAAGGTCCAAGGTAGGGAAAATGAAATACGCATTTTACGTGGTTTAGAAGAAATCATGCACACGTGTAAAGATGATGAATCTGTGAAAAAAGAAGTTGAAAGCTTATTTGGAGAATTCAGTGAAGAAAAGAGGTTCTTGGAATATTTTAGAACTACTTGGTTAGCCAACAACAAAACATGTAAGCTTCTTATTGGTGGTTTTAATGACTCTATTTTTCATGTCATATATATACTTATTAATATATAACTAATAAATTTGATTCTACAGATATGCGGGCAAAAGGATATAGAAATTTCCCACATTCCAGTCAAGATATTAACAATGCAATTGCATCTTACCATTGGTATATCAAGGAAAGGTACCTATGTGAGAAGATCAATGCCTACAATAGAAGGGTTGATTGGTTAATCTATGTTTTGTTCACAAAGGTTGTATTATATTACAATCATATGCACCATTTAAAAGACGTTGGTTTTGTACAACCCAAAAAAATCCAAGAAAAATTGAATTCATCCAAGTGTAGAGCTAATAAAATCACAAATGAAGATTGTGTGCCTAATGAAAAGAGTAATGATTATTGCACCTGTAGCCAAAATAAGGATACTCATGACATTTGTTATAATGTCATATATAAGGGTTCTAATCTACACTTTTGCAATTGCAATTGGGCCCTGAATGGAAATATCTGTAAACATGTATTGAAAGTTGAGATGTTAGTGAGTAACATTATTTTGGGTGAAAATGTACCACCTCGTGTCACTAATCCCACTACAAAAAGGCCTAGAATTTTATTTTATTTAAA
Source organism: Pinus taeda (assembly GCA_000404065.3). Classification (NCBI taxonomy): domain Eukaryota; kingdom Viridiplantae; phylum Streptophyta; class Pinopsida; order Pinales; family Pinaceae; genus Pinus; species Pinus taeda. Next base: position 20,530 of record APFE031676843.1, on the reverse strand, counting down.
TGAAGCCCGTATATTGGGTGTAGAAATCCAAACAGAACTCTCACCATGGTTTTATTCTCCTCCCAATCTAAATTATCATAATGAAACAATAATTGATTAATTAAAGAATTTCTCATATAATGTCAAATCAACCAATGTATGACAAGATAGTGAATTCTCTAAAGATGATGAGATGAAATGTGCTAACTCATCAACTCATGAGATATTGAGATCCATAATAGCTACAAATTTGGAACATGCATATGCATTGAACAACTTGGTAGACAAAGCATGCCAAGAATACAACAAAATGTTTTCTATACTATAACTCCACCGAAGATCACTACCAAGAGAAAACATAGTTTCTTGACTCCAGAAAATAAAAAGAGGTGATGTGGTTGCAAGTGAAAATGAAGGAAAACTAAACTAGAATTTGAAAGGGTTGGATGAGTTCATGCAAGAACAAAAATAATGGGTGAACAATTGGAGTTATCTTCTCAAAAATAAAGAATTATGGACCACGCGCCTCAAATAATGCAAGATTCTATTATACCTAGTATTGGTATTGAAATTTCGTGTTATCCATTATTTTACGTTAAAGGCGATATATTATCATGTTCAATAGATTTGCATAACTATATGAGATTTTTTTATTGTAAAACCTGAGGGACCCACATCTCACAACATTCCAAATTGTCAAATTTGTACAACAAACTAGGATGTATCATCGCCCACACCGACCACCTTTTTCTTTCATAAATTATTCCATGCCTATAATCGCCTTTGTGATACCTTCCCAATGCTCACCCCTACCTTTTCGTCATCAACCATTCTAATTTTTTCAATCATCCACCCTTAACATTCCAATTCGCCACCTATGTTAATACCCCAGCCTACAGTTATTCCAACTATCGTACAATCGGTGGGGGTGTTTCGTCGCCCACACCCACTACCTCTTCCCTATTTCACTTCCACCATGCCTTAATCTAGCACCCCTGAACCATGCCTCTATCCATCACCAAGTGCTCCACCATTTACCTAGGAAGAGCTATCTTCTCCATTGCCTTAGATCCTCACAGTGAGAATGAGTATTTGATCAAAATATCATCATGAATTAATGAAATTGATACTATGCCCTTCAATTTTTACAAATAATTCATTATTGTAATTTTTACAGAGATATCATTTTGGAAATCCACCTGGGAGTGCCAAGAGGTACGAGGGTGACTTATAGACCCATAATTTAGATCGATCATGATGTTTTTTCTTTTATGTCATTTGTGGGCATGAGATTCCATTATCTATGTTGGAAATGAAGTTCTATTTTGTAAAAAAGAAAATTGTATAGTTGGACCAATTTTGAATAAAAATACATAAATTTAGAGTTGTGTTTATGACAACATCTTCATTGAATTTTAAATCCTTATGTGGATGTGATGTTATATTCTATCAATGTTACATTACTTTTGATGAATGTAGTTGTAATGGATTTTGCTTTTATTATTTAGAAATTGTCAAGTTTAAAAGTTAAGTCACTTTATATTTATATCTTATTTGATGTTGCATGCCTAGATGCACATATCATTACCATGGAATGACCTCTTGATTTAATAAATTAGGCGAAGACATCAAGTATAGGGCACAAAATGTATGTATAGAGGCTAGAGTCTTGCAGAGCTTCCGCATATGTGCATATCTTTCATAAACGCACAATTTTTTTTCCGTATATGTGTTTCGTTTTTTTCCCATATATGTGACTATATGAAAAATATGCGCATATACAAAAGCTTCACATACACAAAAGATATACGCATATATGGAAGTTTTGCATATACAGAAGATGTTCACATATACATCAGTTATGTGTATTTATGAAAGATTTGAAGACATATAGAAGATATGTGTATTTAAGAAAGAAGCATAAGTCTTATATATGGTGGTAGCACAACTTCTGTATATGTGCATATTTCGTATCACATATCTTCCATATGTGCACAACTTATGTATATGTTCATATCTTTCATATATGCACATAAAAAAAATATCCACATATATATGGAGGTTAAAGTTAAGTATATAATAAGGTTGAAGTTATTTTCAACTTTTGTATATGCTAATATATGGAAGCTATGTATATACAGAAGTTTTGCATATATTCCATATATGCGTATACAGAAGTTGTGCAGAACTTTTATATGTGTGCATATTCTCTCTATATGTATATAGTATGTATATTCACATATCTTATGTATATACGCATATTCAAAAGATATGCACATATACTTGAAACATATATATGAAAGCTACACATATACAAAATATATGTGCATATATCATGTGCATGTGCAACTTCCATATATATGCATATCCTCGATATTGCCATATCTGACAACCTCCATATACGCATATCTTATGTGCATATACTGAGGAAGTTTATATGCAGAACACATGCACATATATGGAGGCTAGAGCTCTACACAACTTCTGTATATGCGCATATATTCCATATATGTGCATTTTTTTCGGTATATGTAATTTTTTTGTCTTCCATATATGCGTGTATATTTTTTAAATGTGCATTCCCTCTCTATAGTGCACAACCTCTGTATATGCGTATACACAAAGGTTGTGCGCATTTGGAAAATACACATATATATTACAGTTGTGTATTTATGAAGGTTTCATTTGTACATGTGTATGTGAATATATGAAAAATATGTCCATATACAAAAGCTTCACATAAATGAAAGATATACGCATATATGGAAGTTGTGCATACACGGAAGATGTGTACATATATAGAAGTTATACATATTTATGGAAGATTTGAACATATATAGAAGATATGTGTATTTACGAAAGAAGCATAAAATTCATCTGTTCATAATGATCCATAGGGCTTCCCAACTTACCATGCTAAGATTTCACTTTCTTAAGCAGAATATGATTCCAAATAACTAATCAGTCTTGAAGCTTCCTTAAGCATTCATTATCCTCCGTTAAAGTCTAATTTTCTAGTTTTAATTAGGCACATTGATTTTTAAACTTTTTAACTTGGTGTCATGGCTTCTTTTTCTAGACCTCTTACTAGAACTAGGTTTGTTGTTATATCCTCAGTCATTATGAGTCCCTTGGGTTTAGGGGCTTTTTGTTCTTCTTGTACTCCACTACTCATTTAGACTTATCTGGAAGCTTTTCTTTGTTAATCTTAGTAATAAATAATGATCCTCCTTCTTTCACCTCTGTATATAAAATTTATCCTTATTTTGTAAATACACATATCTTCTATATATGTTCAAATCTTCCATCAACATGCATAACTTCTGTATATGTGCACATCTTCCATACATGCACAACTTGTGTATATGCGTATAACTTTCGTATAGGTGAAGGTTTTGTATATGCACATATTTTTTTCATATATGCACATACATATTTACATCTAAAACCTTCATATATACACAACTCCAATATATATGTGTATTTTTTATATGCACACAACTTCTGTGTATATACATATACAGAGGTTGTGCACTATAGAAAAGGTATGCAAATTCAGAAAAGATCTGCACATATATGGAAAAAAATTGCATATACAGAATAAAATGTGCATATACGGAAGATATGTGCATATACAAAAGTTGTGCAGAATGCTAGCCTCCATATATGTGCATGTCTTCCGTATATGCACTTGTTCAGTATAGGCACATAAGATATGCGCATATGGAGGCTATCAGATATGCATATATGGAGGATATGCGTATATACGGAAGTTGCACATGCACATGATATATGCACATATATTCTATACATTGTAGCTTTCATATATACGTTTCAAGTATATGTGCATATCTATGAATATGCGTATATACAAAAGATATCTGAATATACGTAAGATACACATATAGAGGGAATAAGCACACAAATAAAAGTTCTACATATACAGAAGATATGTGCAGGTAGAGAAGTTGAGCATATATATGGACTGTTGTGTTTGCATATATGGATTATTGTGTTTGCATATTTATTTATATACTTAGCTTTTGTATATGTGCATATACGAAAGTTTCACATATATAGATTATATACGCATATAAAAAGGTTGTGCATATATGGAAGATATGCACAACTTCCATATATACATAGCTTCCATGTTGAGATTGGAGTTCAAGGGTAATGTACTATCAGTTGTATAATTATCTAAATTATACAGTTGGTGCATGTAGTGAGAAGATGGCCTATAATGTACTGTGTATTTGTGGAAGAAGAATTTCTCTAATTAGTTGGGATTATTTAACAAGCAAACAACGCAAGGAAATAGGGACTTAGGAAAACCAAAATTTGGTTAAGTACTGGCCTAGGCTTGTTTAGGAAGCAATGAGATAGATAGAGATAGTTTATAGGTTGCTCGGGCTTGAGCAAAGCATTGTAATCTTCTCATATTTTCTGACTAATGCAATATACAGCTAACATGGGTTTTTAGTTGTGGACTTCCACAATAAATCACTGTGTAATGTGTTGATTGAATTACTTCTCTTGTACGCTTCATGATTTTGTGATCGTTAATTGATTTCGCAATTGGTAGAGTAGATTCAAGTCTATTGTTTTAGTAAATTACAATTAGCAGTTTGAATCTATGAAAATTTCTACATAATATTAGATTTAAAATCACAATAGAAGAGACAAATATGAGTTTTCCATTGCAGGAGGAATGAGTTTTTCATATCTATTCTCCAAAGCTAGCAGTAGGATCAAGATGGCATCCTATGGTCTGAGGCTTGAGTACTCCCTTGAGGATGGCTCAAATTTCATTGCTTGGAAGGACCAAATGAAAGCAGTCATGGAAGATAATGGATTAAAGGAAAACATTGATAAAAATGCTCTAAATCCAACAACTATAGATGCACATAATTTGGTAGAGTGGAAGAAGAATTTAGCCAAGGAAAGAAGGAAATTACTAGAAGGAGTTCAAGATCATATTGTCTTGAACCTCGATGGGAAGGAGACTCCATATGCAATGTGGAAGGTCTTAACAAACTTGTTTCAGAACAATAGCCAAATGAATAATTAATAGTAGAATAATTGGATGATAAATTATAGCCATAGCCAAAGACTTGAGAGCTTGAATTGATGCTTGAATATAGTTGGTTCTGATACCCCTTAATTATGTACAATCTACATGTAAGATTCCCTGCGTGGTAGAGTCAGTATCTGTTTACAATTTATGTCTTATGTTACATGTTGTTGTGATGCTAGGAAAGAAATAGATGAATGTCAAGGTTATCTATCCTGGGGGTCATTCGAACCCTGCATCTTTCCCTAAGTGTCCCTACCCTTTATCTATATGCCTTACAACCTTGTATTTCAAGCAGGCATGAAGAATGTGATGGCCTTGAAGCCTTTTTTATTAAGTAAAAGTTCCAAGACACATGTATACAATGAACATCACTAGCTTTAATAGTGGAGCATGGGAACCACTCCTTGCTCCACAAAAGAACTATCTTATCTCTCTAATTCTTTGTTGGTGGAGCAAAGGTGAAAAGTCCTTCCCTCATACAATGGGGGAGTATATATAATCTTGGGTGACTCTTTGACTACCCTCATGAATATTTGACTTCCTAAGACTTTCCAACCTATATGACACTTTAAGATACATTTAGAATGAAATATACATGATCCACACTAGTTATGTGGCATATGACCACTCATGACATGACATGACATGACATGACACTGCTGGCATGGACTACATGATGATGTGGCAATGGTAAGCGAGTGTTGTTGTTGGGAGTTGAGTGTCTTAATGAAGAATCTTTCCTTTTCACCTTTGCATGCCTTGGTGATAAGGAATAATGATCTTGAGCCTTGGATAATGGTCGCAAGCTAGTGTCCTTTTACCTTCTCCTCATTGATTACCTTGCAAGTTCAGCTGTAAGAGTGTCTTTGAACATGCTTCCCTCCTTCTCCTTCTCCACAACCTTTCCATGACATGATAGGGTACCTATTCCTGCAATTGAATCATGATGAGACAACATCAATTCGAAAATTCTTAGCCTAAGATGATGAATTATGATCCATAAACTAAGTCCATAATAAGGGATAGGCTGGGAAGATGGGCTTAGTTACTACGTAGTTGCTTAGTTCAGACATGAAAGGAGAAGCCTTGAGCCTTGAGATTTTTTAATACATAGTTCAAGCACGGATGAGGAACAATATTGTGAAGTTTCAAGAGCTAGTCATACAGGTTGAGGGGATGGACATTGGGAGAGCATATATGGAAGCTACGCATACACGAAAGATATGAACATATACCGAAGCTACACATATACAAAATATATACATATACATGAGATGTGTACATGTATGGAAGATAAGTGCATATATCAGTATATGTGTATCTTCTGTATATGTGCATATCTCCCATATATGCACAACTTCCATATATTTGTATCTTCCGTATATGCACAGCTTCCATGTATGTGCATATCTTCCATATAAGTACAACTTTTGTATATGTGCAACTTCTGTACATGTGCATCTACTATATATGTGCAACCTCTTGATATGCACATATATGGAAGAAGCACATAAACAAAAGTTGTGCATATATGAAAGATTCACATATATGGAAGTTACACAGCTTTTTTATATGCACAACTTCTGTATTGCATATCCTTCGTATATGCATATGGTACCACCCACCACTAGAATCTAGAATCTTTCGTATATGCATATGTTGAAGCTACGCATATATGAAAGATATGCACATATATAGAAACTACATGATGCAGGTCTAACCATAGGTCCTGCACTTATAAATAAGCACATAGCATAAAAAACTAGATTGAAACCCAATATCAAAATTGACATAAAATCTCAAAAACAATTAATTAAAGATATAAAATATTTATAGGAGAAATTATTGTACTTCACTCTCACACCTAGTGACACACCTCTACATACTTACATGCCTCATGGGCTCACCTAGATTTACACAAATGGATTAGAACCCACGTAGGTTCTAGATCCTAAACTAACTCCCAAAATATCTCTCATGATCCATAAAATCTCTAATCTAATCCCATATCCCTAGATAAGAGCTAACTAATCGAAAATTTTCTCAAACCTTCCAAAATAATCTTGAAGCTTCTACTATTTACAAGAGTTATAATTTTCTCCTAAAATATACAAAAAATAAAATAATTAATTAAATCATAACTTCGTAAACCAACTCCCTTTGTAAACATTTGACCTAGGTTATATGCATTTGCATCTAAACACATATACATAAGTTGTGCATATATCAAAGTTGCCAATATACGAAAGATATGTGCATATATAGAACATATGCATATACAAAATATGTGTGCATGTACAAAAGATATGTGCATATATGTTTATCTTCTGTATATGCACAATTCTTATATGCATATCTTCCATATATGCACAGCTTCCATACATGCTTACCTTTTGTATATGTGCAACTTCCATATATACGCATATCTTCCGTATATGTGAATCTATTGTATATGCACAAATTATTCTGTAAGACACATTTTGAGGAGTTATTGTCATTAGGACAACAAGGCCTAGTAAGTTAAGAGAATGTTGAAACTCTCTTGGTTCTCCTAGTGATACCTATCTTTCTGTATGTACTCTACTAATCAATCATTCCTCTCCATGATCTAGTCTTCTAGAGATATGATTTAGCTATTTAAAGGAATGATTTCATACTTGGTCTATGAATTCACATCCAAAGAATAGATGTTGAACCATTTCAACTTGCAAATGGAAAAGAGTACATATAAAGGGACCTTGGATTCCTTTTCTGTGCAATATGAATTTGGAAGGTTTCTAACATTTCAAGTAATAACGGTTAATAACAAAATAATATAAATATTTACTGTTTGTCATTGTGAGGGTTCCAAGAATGATCAATGTTGAAGGGTTTGGAAATCCATGGTTTGCAGTGATCTAAAACTCAAATCTCGAGAGTTTCCTGATAGGGTAGTTTCCCTATTTGGAGAGTTTATGTATATATGGAAGCTATGAATATACAAAATTCACATAGTTTATATATATACACAGCTTTTGCATGATATATCTTTTATATATGCACAACTTCCATATATGTGCAACTTTTGTATATACACATCTACAGAAGTTACACATATAATGAAGATATACACATATATGGAAGTTGTGTATATACGAAAGATATGCACATATACAAAAGCTACAGATATTCAGAAGATGCACATATCTTCCGTGTATGCACATATCTTCTGCATATGTGCAACTTTCATATTTGTTCATATCTTTCGTATATAGACATAGAGAGGTTACGCATATACAGAAGTTGCGCGCAACTTTTGTAATATACATATATGGAAGATATGCTTAAATATGAAAGTTAAATATATACAAAGGATATGCACATATGAAAAAATTGTGTATATAAAACTTTTGTACATGCACATATACAAAAGATTTTTTATATGCGCAACTTCTTTATATATGCATGTATGCTTCTGTGAAATTAAGATGAAACGTGTTAAATCATCAAACCATCAGAAATTGAGATCCATAATACCTAGAAATTTGGAACATGTATATTCATTGAACAACTTGATAGGCAAAGCATGTTAAGAATATAACATAATGTTTTTCAATACTATAATTGCATCTAAGATCACTATCAAGTGAAAACATAGTTTCTCAAGCTAGGTAAATAAGAAAAGACAATGTGGCTGCAAGTCAAAATGAAGGAAAGACAAACTACAATTTGGAATGTGTTTTTTAATGACATTCATGTATTCAATCAATTAATTTAGTTTCAGGCATTTTAGTTAGAATGACACAATCTCACATAACAGTTTGAACGACATTTAACATTCTATATCACAACCTCATTAGTAGATTGCAATCCACATGCACTTCTTTACAACTAATGAGGGATCCTACCCTAGATCCACAACTTCCAACCTAACTAGACAATCATCCATATTAAGCTATACTTCAACTTGATTCCTTGAAAACATTGTTTCTTTATACCTTTCATCTCATTTTGGTTTTTTGGAGGACATCTTAATAAATATGGGTATTCAATTCAACATCTTCCCTGCCATCAAGTATGTGATACTTTGAGCTTTCGTCACTCCATCCCTTTTCTAAGCTCCATGGATTATTCCCTTCCTTAGAACATGAGGAATGTTTTGTAGATTTTGGGCATTGGATTATGTCTCCCCTTGGTTTAGATGTTTCATTGTTTTCATTGAAGTGTTTTTACCAACAAACGTTACAAGTTATGAATTTATATTATATTTTTAATGCGATTTTGTTGATCTAATTAAGATTGAACTATTTTCTTATGGATTTATTCATGCAAAGATTATATTTATCGTTTTATGAAAGAATGACAATGTGTTTTTTATGGTATGATTATCTAAGATATTAATGAAGTAATCTGTTGGAACTAGATCTTGTGAGAATCATTGGACATTGGACAACCAACAGAATTCATGTATGTCCCTTTCTTTCTTCTTTCATTTAATCTTGAAATCTTGCTTGTTGATCCTAATTATATTATTGATTTGGGGGCCTTGTTTATTTAGCTAGGTTTTGATCCTAGTTCTTGACAGAGGGTGTGGGGCACCTCCTTAACCCACCCACCCCACCGCACCCTTCCCTACACACTTTTATCACCATGTAATCGAGAGAGAGTAGTGATAGTACTTTGGATCTCCATTTAGAGAGGGTTTAGGGGTTGGCTTGATGAGAAATCTATTAGAGTCAGAGCGATGCATGCATCAGGGTATTTGACAACTCAGTTATCCTTAGATCTCAGCTCACTACTACAAGGCGAGATCATTCAGATATTCCATTGAGCTTTAGTGATTCATCGATGGTGTGGGGGACT
>APFE031676833.1:10278-40023 GCA_000404065.3 Pinus taeda | reverse complement strand
TAGAAGATGAAACGCCAAATTGTGGGCCCCATTTTGGGTAAATTGGTACATCAATTTCCCGGGGTCGTAACTTTGGCACACGATCTCCGTTTGACGCGTATGATAGCTCGTTAGAAAGATCTATCCGAGAACTACCATTGTTGGAACGGGCAACACTGGTCCATGTCTCATGGACCTGTGTTGCCCCCGGATTCCCCAAAAAACGTCCTTTAGGGCCTCAAAACGGCTCCGGAAGTTCAGGACCCGAAAAACTGCTAAAAATAGTAAGTTGTGCTATAATTAAGGAAACTGAAAATGCTGAAAGAGACAATGATGGGGGTCCAAATGGACTTGACAGGTGGCCACCAATATCCACCTGGATCAGCAACCTACTCAGAACCTGCAGATGATGAGGTCGGAGCTGCACGAAGAGGATCTGAACGTGAATATAGTGCTCTGAAGTGGAATCGCAACAGGAGATGACAAGGGGAAACATCCAAAAGACAGTACGTGGGTTCGCAAAGCTCCAACAAAGGAAATTGAGTTTGATTTGTAGTGCACACATGAAACCTTCATGGAAGCGAAGAAGAGCTTCACTGAGGCTTCCACCTTAGGAAGCAAGGATAAGCCTGATTAGGAGATGGACCCTTCTATGCTTACAACTTTCCTGGAGACCTGTATGAAGTTACTGCGCGATAGTAAGGCTGTGAAGGGGTTACAAGAGCTGATAAAAGGATGCAACAGAAACACCGTGAGTGAGTTGCGCGTAGTGTGAAAGATAGGTAAGCATTAAACAAGGATGGGGTGAGAGATGAGATTGACCGCGCAGATAGGAGAGTATGAGATGGATCAAGTTATCTTGGACTTGGGGTCAAATGCAAACGTCCTACCTACACAGACTTGGGATCGGATGGGAAGACTTGCGCTACAATGGTCTCCAATTCAGATAAGGATGGAAAATCAACAGAAGATCATCCCCATGGGGCGGCTACAGGGGGTGATTGTAGATATTGAGGGTGCGAGTGCGCTGGCTAATGTTGAAGTAATAAAAATTGTTGATGACAACAACCCTATCCTGCGCTCCTTGGAATTCATTGGGCTATTGATATGAATGGGGTAATCAAACTAAAGAAGCGAAAGATGATATTTGAGCAAAAATTGATACGTGTCATAGTACCCCTAGATCCTACTGAGGGATCGCGCTATACTAGATCAATCCATGAAAATGAGAGCCATGATAATCTAGAATGTATCTATAAGATAACAGTGCAAGACCAAGATTGGGTGAATCCAACAGTGGATGGAAGAATTACCTGGGATCGCGAGAGTTCATACACCTCAGACTCTGATGAAGAACTCGAGCGCTGGCAGAATCAGTTACATGAAGTAACCACACTGAGCTGTAACATGATGACCCGGTTGCTGCACTGTGTGTCATCAGAGGTGAGAAATTTGCCTACTTATGATGGCCTGAATGATGTAGATATTTTTCTAGATGCATTTGAGAGGGAGGTACCAGAAAAGCAGTGCTTCCAAGCATTGAACTAGGCACTGCATGCTACAACTTCAAGGTGTTGGGGTATGCACAAGGGAAGCTTTGATAATTGGCACGAATGTAGGAGGATGATGAGGACACGGTTTGGGAAGCCGAAGGTGTGAATGACAGACAAGTATGATGGGTAAGATGATCCACGCGTGCAATTGGCCAAATGGGCTCAAGCTTATGGAGAGAAGCCCCAACCTGAATAGGTGCACTTGTTCTGTCATACCCTAGATATTGTCCCGATGAACAGATATGTAGAAACAGAGCTCCACCATGGTACAGGTGAATGGGATATTCTGCACGAAGGCTTCATAATGACATTCAGTTTTGAAGATGAGTTTGACTATATTGATGAGGCGCTACAACAGGTGAAAGCATCAATGTTTAGGATACCGCAGGATACTTTAGACCTGATTCAGCCTGAGTGGGAAACTCAGCTGAGTCACACGCTAGAATGCTATAATGTAACCAATGAAGAAGAAGATGAGGATCTGTGAAAGATTAACATCCCTGAAACAGAAGGTCACCACGAGGTTGAAGGACCGCAAGTTGAGAATCTTGATATAACCGCACCGCTGAAAACGAAACAAGTAAACATTGGTATGAAGGCAGAGCCCAAATTTGTGAAGATTGGAGATTACTGGGATGATGTGGCAGTGGATAAGGTCGCTGAATTAATCCATGAATACCAAGATTTATTCCCTACCAAGTTTACGGATCTAAAAGGGATAATCAGGGACCTAAGAATTATGAAGATCACGTTGAAACCCGACATGAAGCCGATTAAGCAAAGACCCTACTGTCTCAATCCGAAGTATAAGGAGAAGGTCCACTTAGAGCTAGACAAGATGCTCACGACATACATCATTGAACTATGGAAGAATCTAACTGGGTAAGCCCAATGGTGGTATAGGAGAAGAAGCAGAAGGATGAAATAAGGATATGTGTGGATCTTAGAAAGTTGAATGATGCTTGCGTACATGATCCTTTTCTAACTTCGTTCACTGATGAAGTTTTGGAAAATGTAGGTGGCCGGAAGCATATTATTTCACTGATGGGTTCTTGGGGTATCACTAGATCAAAATAGTGCCGGAAGATAGGAGCAAGACAACCTTCGCGATTGAGTGGGGTTGCTTTTAGTACACCATAATGTCGTTTGGGTTGAAGAATGCGCCTACGATTTTCTCGCACGTAGTCGTTGCTGCATTCAAAGATTTTATTCATAAGTTCCTAGAAGTATACTTTGATGATTGGATTGTGTTTGGGCTGGTGAAACGCCATGTAGCAAGCTTGCGCCTGATGTTGGATACCTATCAAAGATACTAGATCGCACTCATTCTGAAGAAGTGCTTGTTTTATGTTCCCTTTGGGACCCTACTAGGTCATGTGGTTTGCGGACAGGGACTAATGGTAGACCCCGCAAAGATCACGGTGATACTAAACTTGGAAGCGCCAAGGAGTGTGAAACAAATACGTGCTACCCTAGGACATACGGGATATTACATAAAGTTTATCAGAGGCTATGCCCAGATTACCGCACCTATGGAAAAATTGTTGAAGAAGGATGTCACATTTTGTTGGAATGAGGACTGTAAGAAGAGCTTGGATGTATTGAAAGAAAAAATGGTCACCGTGCCAATTTTAGTATTCCCGTATTGGAAGAAGGAGTTCCATGCACATGTCGACACATCATGTATAGCACTAGGAGTAGTACTGACACAGGCTAGTGGAGAAGACTTGGACCACCCTATCACGTTTGTAAGCAAAAGGTTATCTAAAGCAGAGAAGAACTATTCCACTACCAAGCGCGAAGGGTTAGCCATGGTGTATGCACTCCAGAAGTTTAGACATTACTTGTTGGGAGGCCATTTTAAGATGTACACAGACCATTCCACACTGAAATACCTGGTCAATAAGCTTGTGTTGGGGGGGAGAATCTGAAGATGACTGTTATTATTCTAGGAATATGATTTTGAAGTTATTGTGAAGCCTAGATGACTGAATGCAGGACCATACCATATGTCGCACATCGAAATAGGGGAAGAGCCCACTAATTTGGAAGAGGGATTGCCTGACGCATAGCTATTTGCAGTGTGTGTCGCGGATGGTCATTTTTGAGGATATAATACACTTCCTAATGACAGGAACTACCCCTGAAGGATACACTATCCAACAGAAGAATGAATTAATGGTGCACACGACAGATTTCTCTGTCATTGCTAGGCATCTATACAAAATGGGGTCTGATGAGATATTGTGACGATATGTACCTGAGTTTGAAAGAAGCAACATCCTCATGGACACTCATGGGGGCACAGCGAGAGGAAATTATGTAGGGACAGCGACCGTGCACAATATTCTACACGCAGGGTTGTGGTGGCCAACCCTCCATTATGACTCAAAAGCGCATTGCAAGGCGTACGATGTATGTCAAAGGATTGGTAGGCCATCGCGAGGGGATGAGATGCCATTGAATCCATAGATGACATTGCAACCTTTTGAGAAGTGGGCAATAGATTTTATGGAACCAATTCAGCCCCAAGGAAAGATAGGAGCAAGGTACATTATCACTGTGACACACTATTTGAATCGTTGGGCAGAGGCACAGGTGCAACTGCTGCGAAGTTCCTCTTTGAACATGTACTGACGTGATTTGGCTGTCCAAAGATTTTGATGAGGGATTGTGGTACACACTTTCTGAATGAGACGACTAGCACGCTAACAGAGGAATTTCAGGTATATCACCAGAAGAGCACACCTTATCACCAGCATGCTAATGGGACAGTGGAAGCATTCAATAAAGTGTTGGAGAACACATTGACCAAGGTTTGCAATGCTCAGCGAAGTGATTGGGACCTACACATACCTGCAATATTGTGGGCTTATCGAATAACCTGCAAGAAGTTAACTGGACAAACTCCCTTTAGGCTTGTCTATGGGGTTGAAGAAGTAATGCCTACGAAATATATTGTGCCTAGTCTACGCATAGCGGCACTCACAGGTATGACGGATCATGGAGCCCTGGAGGAAAGGCTCACCCAATTGGATGAGCTTGAGAAAGAAAGTTTTCACTCTGGATTTCACCAATAGGTCCAAAATCAGCGCGAAAAATCATGGCATGATCGGCATATTAAGCTTCGCACCTTTAAGGTAAACAACCTGGTTTTGTTATATGACAACAAGTTTGATAAATTTCCAAGGAAATTTCAAATCCACTGGTTAGGGCATTATGTCATTAAAGAGATTAATGATGGAGGAGCGGTAAAGCTGGTAAAGTTGAATGGAGATCCCTTCCTAGGAAAGGTGAATGGCAATTGGTTGAAGCCATACACCGGTGGTCCGACCATGTGACTAGATGAAGGTAGCATAGTCTTAGTGCTCCAGGTCGCTGAAAGGAGGCACAAGAATATAAACAACACTACCCAGGTGGGGAAGCTGCATGATTGGAGGATTGTGCGAAGCAAGGAAGTGTCACAGGGTTCGCAATAGCGCAAAAGGAGCTGCGCTACCTAGGGAGAAATAATGCAGGTCGGCCGGAAAGTGACTGTTAAAGTCACTTTTCATGATTTGACGATTGAAACGTGGCAAAATGGAGTGGGTGACTGGCATTTAAGATGGAATTTAAGGCTTAGGTCCTTGAAAATCTGCTTCCAATCTGGAAGTAATGAACCGAATTTGGGGGGAATGGGGGATTTGAATTCAAAATGCCCTATAAATTACAAGTGGCTCTCTAGCGAAAAACACTTGGAATTTTGAGAATTGAGTTCTTGAGCTCTCAGGTGCACATGAATCACGAGCACTACGAGCTTCTGATAGCTAGTAAAGTATTTGAGACATTGCCAAAAGTGACAAGAATAGTTCTTACATAAAATCATGTCGGCGCTCATAGAAGCTATAGATACTGAAGGAGAAGAATCAGTGCTAGAATTTGAGATGGAGGCAGAAGTAGCTACTCCAGAGGTCGCCGAGGTGCTCCCTGAGGTCCTTAAATCACCTAGAACATTGAGACTAAAGCTGACCCCCACTAAGGAGACCGCAAAGGATAAAAAGGGCAAGCAACCTGCCATATCAGTGCGTGCATCAATAAGGAAAAACCCACCAAAACCCATCGCACAGGAGAAAGAAAATGCCATAAATTTGGAGCCGGAGGAGGGAGGAAGACATTGAAGACATCCCGATGGACAATGAGGATGTGGGAGTTGAAGTGGAGAAAGTTGAAGCCCAGGATGCGGAACCTATTACTCGGTTGCCAGAGTATGTCCCTCTGTGCAAGCCTAATACCAAGGTGCCGAAGGACATTGATGAGAGTAAGACTCCCCTACAAACCCCTCTGCTGTTGGACAAAAAAAAAATCGATGGACTGCGCATGGCATGAGTACCACTACTGAAACTTGAAGACTGGGACTTGGCCGATCACGAAAAGTTCCCACACCTAGCAACCGAGTAGTTGATGCACCGCATCATTGATACTAATACGAGAATGACCGCATTAGAGCCACAGAGGTGGCTCAAGGGACTAGAGAAAGCAGGGTTGCTCGACCTGCTCTGGGTGCCACACTACAACCGCACCCCAGTGACAGTTTTGGTTATCAAGCAACTGTTGTGCTCGGTGCATGATGGATGTCTGTGGTTAGAAGAGTCGATACCCATCATGGATAGGTTGATTCACTAGATAATGTGATTTCCATATACATGAGAGAATCCATCCATGATATTTGGCAGAAAAGGTGGCGAATAGGCTCTTGCAGAGTTTATGAAGGAAAAATTTAAGCTAGTGAAGAAGCTGCGCAAATATGTTATATCCATCATTTGTGACCTTGCTGTGAAGGTAGCCACGCAGATCCTCGCAGGGAAAGTAATGAGGAAGTGTTGTGTTGATGAGGTGCTGGTGCCTATCGTCGTGCTAGCAACGCAATGCACTAAAGGAGTCCAATTCAACTGGTCGGACTACCTTTGCGGAGAGTTCCTGGTGAACTACTGCAAAGTGCAAGAGCTCATCAAGATGTTCCACTATGCATGGCTCTTGCTGTCAATTGTGCTAGTAGCATGGGAGCTGCCAGAGGATAGCCAATTCCCTTCAGTCATGCCAGACCTCCTAGAAGCAGAGAAGTATGCTTCGTTGTGGGCGACCAACGACACACAATGAGTCAGGGACAATAAGATCTTTTGGATCTTGACGGAGATGAACATCCAGATGGCCATCAATCACAAACCGTGATTGTCGCCTATGGTGTACACCAACCTATAAGGCTACACCAAATTTAAAGTAGAATTCTATCGAGTATCCATCGGGGTGTGGAAGGATCCTGCACAGAAATGGCATGACTTGCTATTTTTGAAAATAGATGATTCCATTGATGCGGTGCTTGATTAATGTCCGGTAGAGTCGCACTCTTCAACAGATTTGGCGGTGGGCAGAAGCAAGTCCGGCGTGCAGAAGAAAAAGGAGGAGGCCAAGCTTCAGATAACACAGCTAGCCGAAAAGAGGAAGGAGGCTATTGATAAGGTTCAGGCAGAGCGTGAGGCCATGCAACAGACAGGGAAGCACATAGGTGGGATAGAGTGAGGCTCTGATAAAGGTGTGAGGTCGCCTTCACCTGAGACCAAGGAGGAGGCAGATGAGCAACACGACACAGACCCTTAGGAGATGTTTGCCCACATCAAGCACCCAAGGGAGCTAGAGAAGGTAGGGCCCAGGAAGAAATCAAAGTCAAACAAAACCTCACTGGACCGCATCACATTAACAGAGGGCAACTTGCATGATATCGGTGACATAGTGAGGGATGTCACTGGGAAGGCTTGCAACAATTTGAGCAGCAACAAGATCATCCTGGGGGCTATCCAGACAGGGTTGCAGGAGCTGCAGACCCATGCGTCATAGGCTAGCACGGTGTCTACCAGCCTAGCTATCGGCACTTCAGAGGTTGCCTATATGCTGCGCATGAAGGCCTCCAGTGCGATAGTGTTGCCTAATGGAGCACTAACTACCGAGAATGAGGCTGATAGGCCCACTGTCAATGCCCTAAAATGAGTAGGGTTGAACCTTGTAGCACTCCCATGTGAAGCACTCCATCTCTTGCAAGATGGAGTAATTGCAGAGCTGAGGGCCCGAGAGCACTGCGCCCTCCAAGTGATCAGTGAAAAGCGGATCAACAACGAGCAAATGGCCCTACAAAGAAATGCTTCCATCGACGCTGATCCAGATTTAAACAGGAACGCAACAAATTATAGAGATAACCATAACCACAGAGATGCAGCGGAAATAATACTTCACTTCATTAATGTAAAACACTGAAATATGCTTACAATCAGAAATGGAAATAAACCAGCTAGGGCGATGGTAGCTTATCTCTGAGAAGAGATGTGGTGGCTACATGTCTCTGAACTGCCTTATAATGAGGCTCAAGGGCCTTTTTATTATTGAACAATAAGAGCAAACCCTAAACAACCAAAACCCTAACACGAGGAGATGTAACACCAAGAGTTTATGGGCCCCGTTGGGGTGAGTTGGACAACCAACTTCCCGGGGTCGTGAATTGGTCATATTATCTCCATTTGAAGCGCATGATAACCCGTTGGAAAGATCTCTCTGAGGACTACGACAAAAAAAATGATTTTAGACATAAAATACCATTTTAGATAGAAAATCGCTGGTGGTAGATTTTCAAAAAAACATCGTTTAGGGCCTCAAAACGGTTCCGGAAGTTTAGGACCTGAAAAACTGCTAAAAATAGTAAATTGTGCTACAATTAAGGAAACTGAAAAACTAAAAGAAGCTATGGTGGGAGTCCAAGTGGAATTGTCGGCTGGTCACCAATATCCACCTAGATCATTCCTCCCCCCTTAGGAAGAAATGGTCCCCATTGCGTTGAGTTCCTCCATGAGATGAGGAAACTTCTGCTGAACTTGGTCCCTAGTGAGCCACTTGCCCTAGTGAAGGAGTTGGCCTGCTTTGACAACTCGACACAGTTGGATATTTTGTTGGCGAGTGTGCTTGATCTGTTTGTCCATGATCCGATCAGTTGTAGCTTGTTCCATGAAATCTGGATTGAACTATGTGTGTGTGAGTTGTTCTGCAATGTCGGATGTGTCTAGAAATGGTGGAAAGTATGGCTGAAGGTGGTCCACATTGAACACTGGGTGTAGACCAAGGAATGGGGGAATGCTGAGCTCAAATGCATTGTCTCCCATAGCCTTGGAAATGGTGTAAGGACCATATCATAGTGTTCTGAGTTTCTGATAGGCTCAGGTAAGGCGTTCCTTTTACAAATGCAACCAGACTTTGTCGCTTACCTAAAACTTGTGTGGCACCCGATGTTGATCATGTCGCTGCTTGTACTTGGAATTTTATTTCTCCAAAATGTCATGGACCTACTCACAAATATGTTGGATGTGCTCAATGAAGCTATTTTCCTTATCTGTTTCAGACTGGACATGAGCCGAATCTACGTGCGTAGCTGCAAATAGGATGGCCACATCAATGGGACATAGTGGTTGGAATCCCAAGCCCACCTGAAAAGGCTGTGGTCAGTCGAGCTATGGAGAGTTTGGTTGTAGCTGTGCTGAATATAAGGGAGGCTATCGTCCCATGTGCGTGGATGCTTTGAGTTGTACATGTGCAGAATATGTATGATCATCATATTGACAACCTCTGTCTGGCCATCAGTTTGAGGATGGAAGGTTGTGGACTTAGTGAGTTTGGTGTCCAGCAAATACCAAAGATTGGACCAAAATGTACTGAGGAACCTGTTGTCCTGATCTGAGATGATAGATCGTGGGATCCCAAAGTGTACCCACACTTATTCAAAGAAGAGTTTAGCAGTGGTTTCTGCTGTAATATTCTTCTTGCAGACCACCATAATGGCCATCTTCGAGAACTTGTTAATGGCCACAAAAACATAGTCGTTTCCATGCTTAGTGGAAGGAAGGCCTGGCATGTAATCCATGGATATGGATTCCCAAGGTTGACTAGGGGTAGGCAAAGGGGTATAGAGGCCTTGCTTCTTGATGGTTGGTTTGGAAATGGCGTAGGCAGTGCATGATCTGATGTACTTCCCAACATCCTATCGAAGATTCGGCCAATAGAAATACTTCTGCAGTATTGCCACCGTTTTCTCGACCCTGAAATGCCCAACAACCCAACTATGGTGTGATTCCCAAATCATCTTGGCACTCTTGCTTGAAGGAACAAAAAGGTGACCTAGGTGGCATAACAGGGCATCTTGGAGGTGAAAATCTGGAACATGCTGACCCTCTAAGAGTGTCTGGTATCTATGGCCGAATTCTTGGTCGCTTTTGTAAAGAAGTGGCCAATCAGAAGTCTCGTGCCCACAAGAGTTGAGCATGGTGGTTAACACCATGATCGGTGGTCGACTGAGGCAATCTGCAACATTATTGGTTTTGTCCTTCTTATACTTGATATTCAAATGGAATTGTTGCAGGTATGTGGACCACTTCTGATGGCGATCATTTTGCAATTTCCCTTGGGTCTATATGAACTATAGGGGTCGGTGGTCTGTGTGGATGACCGTTTTCTTTCCCAAAATGTAATGCTTCCATTTTCAGTAGGCCTACACAATGGAATGCATCTCTTTGTCATAAGTGGGATACTTTCGGACTGTGTCTGAAAGTGTCTCACTGTGATATGCCACTGGATGCCCTTGTTGAGTAAGTACTGCCCCAATAGCATAGTCAGGAATATGTCTCAACCTCAAATGGTTGTTGCAAGTCTAGTAATGCGAGCACTGGTGCTGAGAAGATGCGATCTTTAAACTCTGTGAATGCCTTCTATTGAGATTCAGACCAAAAGAATTTTTCTTTCGCTCCTCCCTTGGTGACTTGACTCAAGGGCCAAGTGATATAAGAAAATCCCAACACAAACCTGTGGTAGAAGTTGGCAAGACCTAGAAAGATGTAGAGCTCTATCAGAGTTTTTGGAGATGGCCAATCTCGAATGACTTAGATATTGGTTGGATCCACATGCACCCCCTGTTCATCAATAATGTATCCCAGTTATTGAACCTAGGTCATGCCAAAAGTGCATTTCTCCAAATTGGCACATAACTTGTGTTGCCGCAGTGTTTGGAGAATCTGTCGAATGTGGTGGAGCTACTCTTCCCAACTCTGGCTGAATATCAAGATGTCATCCAAGTATACCACTACAAATGGGTTGGTGAATGGCTGTAAGATGTCATCCATTAGCCTCATGAAGGTTGCAGGAGCATTCGTCAATCCGAAAGGCATAACCAACCATTTGAAAAGGCCCTCCTTGGCTTTGAAGGTAGTCTTCCACACATCGGAGGATTCGATTGGTACCTGGTGATATCTTGACTTCAAATCGATCTTGCTGAAATATTTTTCCCCCTTCAGTTGGTCTAGGAGGTCATCAATCCATGGGATCGGGTACCTATTACGGACAGTGATCTTGTTTAGCACTCGATAGTCAATACAGAGTCTCCAAGTCCCATCCTTCTTCTGTACCAACATGATCGGGCTCCCACAGGGTGATGAACTCGGACGGATGTGACCTTTCTGCAGCAGCTCCTAAATCTACCTCTTGATTTCATCATTCTCCAGAACGGAGCACTGATAGATTGGTCCATTGGGCAGTGACACACCTGGGGTCAGATCGATGGAGTGCTTGACTTGACAGTGCAGAGGAACCCCTACAGGGGGAGGTGAAGATGTCCTCGTACTTCTCCACAACCTTGTCCATCTATAGTTGTCATGCGGAGGGTCCCTGTCTGGAGGTGGTGACCACCATCTTCTTCTTTCCTTGAGGGTGTATCATCATGAAAACAAATTTCCCAGTTTTGGAAATGAGCTTACTGCATTGTTTTGCAGTAATCAAAGAGATGGCGGTGGGCGGTGCTACCTCTGGTATGCTGTACAACTTATTTCCCAAAGTAACAATAACAGCACAAGCCCTTGCTTCATACACAACATGTCGCTTCCACAAGTATGGTTTTCCTAATAATACATCACAAACTTCAAGGGGAGCAATGTCACATAATACCTCATTCGTGAAGGGCTTGATGTTGTATGGAAGACGACACTGCTCGCTCACGTGAAGATCCTATCCTTGGTGAAGCCACCCGATGGTGTACAGTTGTGGATGTGCTATGGTCGATGAGCCCAGCCGCTTCACGACCTCTACCGAAATGAGGTTATTTTGGCTCCTGCTATCGATAATGAACTATAGTAGGGAGCCCTTTACCCACATCTGGGAGTGGAAGAGATGCTCCTCCTCCTCTGGCTCTTTGGGTTCCTCCTTCTCGATATTTGTGGTGGCAATGGTGATGTTGGGCTCCGCATTGATAATTTGCTTCCCTTTGTCATTCCCCTTGTTGGGTTTTGACTCAGAGTTAGAACATGCATCTAATTTTGAAACCTTTAGCTCGGCCACCAGTGACTGCTTGGCCTGACACTCACTTGTGTTGTGAGTGGAGCTCTTATGGAACTCACACCACTTTCCCGTGTCCTTTTTCGGCTTCGAGGCACTGTTCTTTGCTTGCAGCTTTGGCAGGTTGTCTTGGGCTGCCCCACCTTGGATTTGTCCTTTGTTCTGCAGTTTGGGGTCACCTTTCCCTTGCTTCAGATTCACAGATCCAAAGTCTTGCTTCTTCTATTTAAACTTTTGCTCGACCTTGACGACATATCGGTATGCCATACCGAGCGAGTAGATGTTCAGGAATTATATTTCTCCTTGGATGTACTTGTGCAGGCAGCCACGGTATTTGAGTATCAAATGCTACTCTGAATCCTTAATACCCAACTTTGTGCGAAGGGTATGGAAAATATTGGTAAACTCAGGCACGTCTTAGTCCCTTCCCCGTTGCAGTGTGGTCCACTTTATGTATTGATCCTCATAGCTTATGACAGGGTAGTACTCTTCCTTGATGGCATCCCAGAATGAATTCCAAGTGGGTGTGGCTGAAAATAGTGAGCCTGTACTTTCATCCTTCTGCTCGCAATAGGTTTCCCACCAGTCCTTGAGAAGAGCGAAAATAATATTTTCCCAACTGGGAAAATCATAAACAAAAAAATAACCCTCTAGCAGATTTAACCATTTATCGACAACATCTGCGTATATCTGACCCTCGAATATGGGGATTTCAAAATTAACTTGTACCTTAAATGGTTTTGCGTTTCCAAAGTAGTTGTTGGAAGCTGATGCGTCACCCCTGGGTAGCCACTGAAGGATCTGGGCAAAGTTGTCCATCATCGCTTTCCTTTGTCGCTCGAGGGCTTCTTCGAGCAAGATTTTGATAGGATCTCCTGCCCCCTTGTCTTTGTTTTCATCCGCCATGGGAGGCCATCGGGATTTGCGAGGCTGGTCTTGCAAAGGTTCGACCAGTTCAAGCCATAAGTCATTATATCCCGACCTCGTTGGGGACATGCAAAGAAAAACAGAGAAAAAAAAAGCAGACCGCTCTAAGACCACTGATCCAGATTTAAAAAGGAACACAAAAAATTATAGAGATAACCATAAACACAGGGATGTAGTTGAAATAATACTTCACTTCATTAATGTAAAATATTGAAATATGCTTACAAACAGAAATGGATATAAATAAGCTAGGGCAATGGTAGCTTATCTCTGAGAAGAGATGTGGAGGCTACATGCCTCTGAAGTGCCTTACAATGAGGCTCAAGGGCCTTTTTATTATTGAACAATAAGAGCAAACCCTAAACAACCAAAACCCTAAACCGAGGAGATGTAACACCAAGAGTTTATGGGCCCTATTGGGGTGAGTTGGACAACCAACTTCCTGGGGTCGTGACTTGGTCATATTATCTCTGTTTGACACACATGATAACCTGTTGGAAAGATCTCTTTGAGGACTACAAAAGAAAAGATGATTTTAGACAACAAATTGTCAGCGGTAGATTTCCAAAAAAACGTAGTTTAGGGCCTCAAACGGCTTCGAAAGTTTAAGACCCGAAAAATTGCTAAAAATAGTAAATTTTGCTACAATTAAGGAAATTGAAAAACTGAAAGAAGCAATGGTGGGGGTCCAAGTGGAATTGGTGGTATCCACCTGGATCAGCCGCTGAGACTGAGGCGATCAATCAGAGTAAGAACATTATGCAGGTCATCAAGGAAGCATGCTGAATGGTCCCAAAGTTGGCCATTCCGGAGGAGGAGCTAGTCGAGGTACGCATCCGTAAGCTGCTAACAGGGGTGTGCGAAACTTGTACTAAGATGGCATGGGTTTAGTTGGAGTTGAAACTTCAAGTTATCAAGTTGCAGTTGAAGGCCCAGCCTTCAACCCCACCAAAAGTCAAGGAGGAGCGAGCAACCATTGTCACAGAAGCAGTGGCAGCGGTGGATAGTGCAATAGCAGACTACACACAACTATTTGAACAGTCATTTGAGGTCTTAACAAGCTTACAGGACAACCCCAATGTACAGAGGCTAGAGACGAAAGTGCGCGAGCTACAAGAACACTATGATGAGTTCAAGGGCACAATGTGAACCATCACGCTGACACAGAGACTAGCCAAGCTACAGGAGGCTAAGAAGCTGAAGGAACAAGTGGATGTAGCACTGCACATAGAAGTAGTGTTGAAGGCAAGATTGAAGCCCTGGATGGATGAGGTTTACGCAGTGACAGGATCTATCGAAGGCAAGCTTGCGACTCTGCAAGCGATGCAGCAAAATCTTCAGGCCAACAGCTTAGGAGCAGTGACCGAGCATATAATGGAAGACACGAAGCACATGACTGCACAGTGCATGGTTTAGGTTGTGGTCATACGAGTCTAGCTGGAAGGGCTTCACGCAAAGATCTCCACACCTATCGAGTGACTCGAGGGAAAGTCACGATGTTTGTGTTGGGGGCCTTGTTGGGAGCGGGATCCCCCAAGGGATAGTTTTGTGGCTAAAAGCCCATGTTTTAGTCAAATTTTGTAATAAACTTGTAAAGACTCCACATTTTATGGTCGCGGAGTGCGTAGGTGTCATAAGTCATAAAGGGTTTTCCACCCTTAGTTTTGTAAAGTAAAGTCGGCTATAAGAGATCTACCCATGGTCCGCGGACCATGGGATTGTATAAAAGGAGCTAAAGTCTAAGTAGTTTTAGAGACATCAATCAATGGAAATATGATGTAAGAGATTCGTAGCTCCGAAGTAAGAATTCTAAGTTTCGGGTCGTAGCGTAGGTGGAGGCTCTACAGCTGAATGCACAGAGGCCTAGGGTAGAAGTCTACAACTGAGTGTATGGACCCTTGCAGCTATGTGCATAGGGTGGATAGAGTCTGTAATCACTTGGAAGATATCAATAAAGAGAATTATTCTGCAATTTATATGCCTTTGTTCCGATTGATGCATCTTGTCATTTTATGTATGAATTTCCTTTATAATGCTTATGTGATGCACGAATGTGTATAATTATGTTGGAAAACTGAAAGCAAATAAGAGTATCTATTTGCGCAGTGCTAACTGTGAGAATCTAATAAAATAAGTAAGATTCGTAAGGTAACTGGACAATCTGTGCAATACTCTTCTTTAGCAACGAGAAATTATCTGAGTCGTAGGATAGGGATGCGCGAAGGTTAGCCGTACCCTTTCGCGGAGGTATCGAAGGGAGGAATAAGGGATTAGAAAGACAGAGCCCTAGAACTAAGTGACCTGCAACGAAGGTAGACATAGAAGCAATAAAATGACATCACAACCATCTCAGGGTGCGGAAACTTGGTTCCAACATCCTCCCATACTGATTCGGTTGAGACTTTCGTTCGCACTCCGTGGGTTGATGCCGAAAGGGCCAATAGTGTAGGGATTTGTTTGGCTAATTAATGTTGAACCTGGGTCAGGCCCCCTCAAGCCAACAAAAGCACACCAACCAACCTTCAATGACTGTCATATAACAATTCATGTTTCTTGCTATAAGGAAACCTTAACATCTCAAGCATGTAACCTCCTCAGGTTTGGAATCCTTGTCCCTTGAATCAAACCATTTTTAATTTATAATTAAAATACAAGAGATATATATATATATATATATATATATATATATATATATATATATATATATATATATATATATATATAGTTGGTCTAACCCATGTGGATTTGAACTTTGAATCTCATGCTTTACATATAACTTCATAACAAGGAAATCACGAATTCAGCTACACCCCGTCGGCTAAATACATGAAATATTTACAATGAATTCATACGTAGAAAATAAACAGTGTTTTCATACAATTCCTCTCAATCATTATATAAATATTTATATGGTTAGAATTTGTAGAATGCAAAATTAGAGAATGATTCACGATGTTCATTTTTATAGAGTTGATGTTTCAAATTACCAACCAAATTAATCATAAGGACAATGAGTTGAGAGATAAATATGTTGAAAATTTCCATAAATACCAAAGATACAAAATTGAAAAGAAATGTGCATATGCTAGTTAAACATGAAAACAAAACTCTATGAGTGAGAAAATGTAAGGATGATAAAATCCTAAAAATCAAGGTAAAACAAAAGCTAAATAAAATTAATACCAAACTAATAAAAAATAAAAATATAAAAACCTAAATATTAAGAACAATAAAAATAAGTGCTAATAAAAATAATATTATAAATAAGTAAGAGAATAATAGTAGGTATAAACTAATGATAATGCCACATATAACAAATATCGATTAATAGCCAATAATGATAATAATGTAGCATTACATATACACAATAAAGATAACAATAGTAGTATTATAATAATAGTAGTATTAAGTTAGGTTTTAAATAATATTATTAATAATATAGAGAATGATTTTTTTTTTACCTTCATTTTTAGGTTTTTAGTATCTTTATCTTTTTACCCTGTGACAAACAATTTGTTTTTAAGAGAGTAACAAAATGTACAGATTTGCCCACGGGGCTTTAGATTGACGGTGAATGGGTGCCCTATTAAGGCACTCTTTGTGATAGGTCACTGGTTCAAATCCCCCGTGGGTGCTTACCTACAAAAAAGAAAAAAGAAAATGTACAGATTTATTCTTGGCCTATTCAACTTGAATTAACCCTCTCTTTTTCACGCCAATATATGATAATTAGAAAGCTAATAGTTCAAACTCCTACAAAGACTTTGCATGCATTTCATTTTTACCCATGCACATGGGTTGTGTGTGTGTGTTTCGCATGGGTCTAAGGTAGAATTTGTAAATGAGTTGAAAGCAAATAGTTGCATAAGTTTATGCAATACTCAGATTACCATATACTATTTATAATACCTGCACCCAACATCTTTTCTATGCATTTTTTATTTTATTTTGCTATAGATATAATAACTCATTTTAAACACACAAAAAAATGAACTTTATATGAAGTGATGTAGTCCTTTCCTTTTTCTTATTATTACTTTACTTTATACCTACCACCCTAGATCCATTCCCAACCAATGATAATTGATCACGATACTGGTTTAAATGGATGACATGGTTAGAGATGACCTTTTTCATTTTGATATTAGATTTTGTGAATGGATTGTGATTCATTTTATTACCTTGATTGATAATATATAAGTCTCTAGAGTGGCGGTTCACATGGCCTTTGGGAGAGGTTCACATGGCCTTTGGAAGAGGACACTGTAATAGGCCTTGTGATACTTGGAAATTTGGGAGAAGAAAAAGAATAAGATTTCCTATTCATTTTGATTCACATATTTAGAGGAATTTGCATAATTGTTATAAATAGGAAATTTTTATTTAGGTGGCCAAAAGTTTCTCCTTCTTTTATTTCCAATTTTCACTGATATGTAGACTCACAAAGTTTTCCTCTGCAACCCCAACTAATAGGAATGATTAATCTCGTACTATTGGTAATGCAATATGGGAGACCCTCGTTTACAAACAAGCCACTCCAAACATGCCATTGATGCGGCTTCTCGAGATGCCAACTCTTCTACCCCTCCACATGTACATGATGATCTTGAAATTCCAATCTAAGAACCTATCTGCTTCTTATCAAAGTAAAACAAATAATGAATAAACAAATCTAGACCATGACTCCTTAATGTCCCCCTGACACTATTGTATAATCTATTGCTTCACATGCATCTGATATACTAGCTCTTGCACTTCTTGTCTCTAATCCACCACCACTTTGTCAAATTTCTTTGAAAGCACCAAAGGTAGTTTTTGTAGGTTTCGATCTTGACAAATTTAGTATATAAAACATCCCACCCTTGCCCTGATATCTATATAATTTTTGTAGCTTTACATTCCTCCATTACCCTAATATCCACATTGCCCTCTTCCATAGCATTTGACATTTCTCAAGGTTATAGCCATCAATTTTTGATGTACTATACTTATGTCTACGGTGATTTGTAATGAGCTTCCTAAAGCAAGCAATGGTTTCTTTAGCTTTTATATATTTACATAGTTTAATGATCTTTAAGGCTATTAATGAAGCAATGCTATATGTGATGAGAATAACATTTACTAATATGCAACAACAAGACAATGTTATTAAAGTAAAAAAAATACAATCACAACATAATGTCAAGAGAATGTTACATGTCAACAAAAAGATCAATTTATAAGAAAAAAACCATAATGATGATATCAAAGCAATGTTGTTTGACAATAATTTTTGTGAAAAAAAATAGGTGAAATTACCTTTCTCTAATGAATTATACCTAAAACACTCTATGGAAATGAAGGAGGTGGAATCATTAAACAATGTTGCTCTCTAATGAATTATACTTAACACACTTATGAAAATTAAGGTAAGATAATAATCTAGAATTGCATTCAAAATGTTTTAATTTTGTTCCATGATCTTACCTTTGATGTGGGATCATTGAAGGAGCAACCAAAAACATCAACATGGACTACAATAAGTATGAAATTTATGCAAAAGTTTCACAAGAATGACCCATGCTCATTTCAAACATCAAGTCCTCAAGTAGAGGGGGAATCAAATATACAAAATTATTGGCTTGTAGTGAAACAATTGTATCCAATTACATCTTGGGTATCCTATGAATTATGTAATTTTCTTGGGTTTAACCATATATGTGTGTGTGTGAGCGCGCGTGTGTGAAGAATTTATGTTGCATAATTCATCATAAAGTCATTGAAGCATTGATTATATATTTGTCGTAGACTACTTAACAATGTAGAAAAATTATGATATCTACATAAATTACAACTACCATATAAAATTGGAATTTGATTTCATTACAAACAATTTTTTTTTAATATAAAATATATAACAATTTAGGAAAAGGATTAGGCATGAGTAGGTTTTTATGATGATCCAAGGTCCATGCATGGTGAAACAATGTTTTTAAGGCATTGTTAAATTCTAAATCAACTCAAATATTCAAAAAACTTATTAGAATTATATATTGATAAAAATATCATTAAACTCCAACAACTTGAAAGAATTTTGATACAAGATTATACAACTCCTACAAAATTAAAACAATGATAAATATTCCATTATTTTGTAGTCTAAATGCTCTAACAAATTATATTTTTCCACATTTAAAATAATACAAAACTATAATTTTTTTACATAAAATTTATATCAAATAATTTTAATATGATGAAATTACACATATTTATGGCTAATAATGTAAATTCAAATTGAAATAAAAAAATTTCTAAAATATTAAATCCAATGATAAATAAAAATTAAATTAAAATTAAAAAAAAAAAAATTACTTATTAAAATTTTCATAATAACAATAAAAATAATTAAAACTCATAAAATATTTAACCATTTTCATTCTTTATAAAAGTCACATACATAACCTACCACTTTAAATTTATGAAACAATTTTCTAAACCTATCAATTTAAATTTATGAAACAACCTTAAAAGAAAGATTACATCCCCATCCAAAGAATCTTAATAGCGAAAGTCAAAGTCGGATGAATAAACCATATACCAAACTTCAAGGAGCCGAAATAGGACAACCCAAAGTAATTTAAACCAACCATATAATAATTCTCCTTCATTTATTTTTGCTCAAGCTTTCATAAAATACTTACAATATTCTTTGACACATTCTATTATTGGATAAACATTTGAGCATTATTTTCTTTAATTTTAAAATTTACTACAATGAAGCAAGTTGCTTCCATTAAATGTGAGTACATTTTCAAGGTAATGTCATGGTATACGAGATTCTTTTATTTATAATTATATTTTATGAGTGATTTTACAATATTTTTATATTTCAGACAGATATACAAATGATGAAGTAAGTATATGTGTGAAAGTTTATAAAATTAAGTCTTTTAGAAATATTTTAGTATAAATATAATAATTAATTTTAGTTAAAATTAATTTAAAGTGTTAATTGGGTTTAATTCAAGTGATTAAAAAGAAAAGTGGATATTTTTCTTATCTGAATTCAAATATTGTTTATGACATGTTTTCTCTGAGGTTTATAGGGTATTAATAGTCTCACTCTCACTTAAGTGTTTGAGGGTGGCATGAGATGTTCCAAACAAAAGTTGGATGGTCTAGCTTGAATGATTGCGTACTTTGAGAATAGAACTTATAACTTCTTGGGTATTAGCTCTTAACGAAAATGGTAAAACCAATCAAACTATCCTATGTGGAAATATTATAAATGTGATGAAGATAATCAAAAGCTTTGCAATTTAAATTATATAACTTGAAATGAATGAAAATGAATCAATGAGAATTCATCTCACTAAAGTTAAATATATGCAGTAAAAATTGATTGCATTGAATCTCTATCTATCTATCTATATATATAATATATATAATAATATATATATATATATATATAATGTTTTGTATCCTCAAGAAATTTTCAATGTTGTAAAGTATAATACATTGTCTTGTTTCTTACATCACATATCACTTCTTCCAAAAGCTTTTTTTCCTTGTCATGTCTTGCATGAATCACAAGTCATTCTTCCTGTGATGTGTCATGTCTCCTCAAATATCTTATCTTCGTGACAAGAAAGAACTTCAAAGACAATTTTCCTAGTAAACTTGGCCAAATTTTATTTTATTTTATTTTTCACTTATTCCAAAAGTTTCTTCCTTTGCAATGTTATGTTCCCAGAGTGTTTTTAACTTGTGAAACAATGGATTACCTCAATTTTTCCTTCTCCACAACATGATGCATTTCCACATCACATTTCCCAGAATATTAGTGTCATGCACTACATTGACTGGCATAACTTTTTTTGTGCAATGGAAATTTTACTTCACTGTAAAAAAAAGGATTTGTTTTTTTCCTTTTTTTTATAAAGAAAAAACTATTTCAATGCATCTTTCAAAAGTTTCCTTTCTTGAACCTTTTTGGATTCAAATTTTTTCCTCTTATGAAACACTCCATGATAACTAAGACCTTTTTTTGGTGAACATCATAACGCTCAAAATATCTTTCCTTCATCACAGTTCACATGAATAAGGCAAAAAATTGCATGACATAAAAATTTCTCATCTCTAATGTGTCACAGATAAAGTTGTTTTCCATGTGGTATATCATGTCATGAAAAACATATTTTCCATGCCATAACATCACATGAAAAATCTACTCCATATCACAATCTCTCTAAATTCTCTCTCCAAGACCAAATCTTCATTCTATGTAGGGAAAATTGTAGGGGCTAATATTCATAGGTGGGCTAATTTTCCAAAAAAAGGATAAGACAATTCCATTTTTTCCAAAAACGATTTGCTGAAATTTTTATAGTATAAAATTATTTTACCTTATAAATCGACAAAATTTTATAGATACTATATAAAATAACTAGAAATTTGAATATTTTTACAAAAAAATTCCCCAGACATTTTATAATTTGCATATTAAGGATTAGTAAGATTCGCCAAGGTTTCTAAACTTTAAGATAAATTTTCATCATTAAAATTTTCCCTGATTCTATGTCACATGACAAATCCCTTCCACGCAATATGGTCCATCTTGCTCAAGATAAGGAGAAAGGTGCAATGCAATGTGTACCACACCAAAAAAATATCTAACAACACAAATTCTTCTCCTTTCCTATGTGTCACACATAGAATTGTTTCCATGTATTACATCACGCCGTGACAATAAAAACTTTATGTGCCACAACAATGCATGGCAAATCTTCTCAATGTGACACATATGATTCTCTTGAGATTCTCTTTCCATAGTCAACTCTTCATTTCATGCCACATGATAGATCTCTTCCACATGATATGATGCATGTCACTTAGGATATGAAGAAGGGTGCATCATAATGTGTATCAAACCAAACATTTACTTATGTATGACAATCATGAAACTGATCTTTGTATAAACCTTATGATCCTGCATATCCTCCTGGACGGATAGTTCCTAGTGAGCACTTTGAATTTTTGGAGGCCATATTCAAATTTGAATTGTTAATCCTAGGTAAACATGGTTAATTATGATTACTAATTTCAACCATAGTCAACTATGGTCAACGATAACAAAATGTGGTCAACCATAGTCAAACATGATTAACCATGACTAACTATAGTCAACGGTAATCAAACATCAACCACTAAAGTAAACTAAAGTAAACCAAATTCAATGTGACATAACCCTTGATTACTATGAAGATGCCACAGAAACACTGAGGAACAAAGAAATTCAACACAATTAATCAAGATAAATGTTACAATGCAACATAATCAGTGAGTAAGCCAACCATGTTAAATAGTTAGTCATAGTTATAATAATAAAACATGGCTTACCATTATCAACCATGTCCAACCATAATAAACCATGTTTAGACATTGTCAATCATAGTTAAACATGGTTAGCCACGTTCAACCATGTCTAACCATAGTCAATCATTAGCAAACATAATCAACTATATTCAATCATACTCGACCATGGTTACACATGATTAATTATATGTAAATGCAATACAATAATGCATTTGTTAGACCTACATTACACTTACATTTTTATATATGCTCAAGTTATTATTAGAGATTGTAACCTTAGATTATGATTGTTACATTCCTTAAACAATTGTACTAGATTGTCAATATTAAAATATTATTAGAGTTCCTTTATTTTGTGAATTGCAACAATTAATATTCATTAAAAGAAATATTAAATAGTGATTACATTCATAACCATTGAGGTCCTAATAGCACAAAAAATATACAAATGAATAGACTTCTCCTCGCAACAACAAGAGAAATAAACTTCTTGTCTCAACAACAATATACAATAAACCATTTTCCAAGAAGGCAAGACAACACTAGAAAAGAGCAAGGTAGTTTAAACCATATCCCTTACAACTGAGAGCCATAGGCATCATCAACAACATAACATTCATTTATCTACATGAACCATTCAATAGGTAGAAGTGTTACCGAAAGACACACAACCAAAGTACTCTTCAAGGAAAGATTTCCAAACCAAGATATAAGATGCAACACTACAACCCAAATTCGCACCAACAATGAGCAACTTAGCCAGGATGTGCACATACCAAACATCAATTGCTCTGCATTCACTATCACACTATCTAGAATGGGCAAAATTGAATGTATGACCACAAGATCAAAAGCAGGTCCAAACTCTTTGACATGCAAGCAAGAAACCAAATATATCGACCTTAAATGAAACCAAGTGAAGGAGGTTGAGGATAGATCCTCACCTAAACTCCCATGTTGCACATACCTCTGCCACCCCACAACCTTTAACATGCATTTATAACGACAAGATCGTCAATTGAGCATCCAACTCGTCCCCCACAACATTTGACATGCATTTATAATGACAAGACCAGTGGTTCAACATCCAACTCGCCTTAACTATATTCGTCTATGCTATAACCAAGTTAAGACACTGGCTCTTAAAGCATTGTTTCCAAAAAAAACTTCAATTCATCCTTCATTGACACCCCCTTGGAAAATTATTAGAATTCATTTTACATCCTACAATCAAATTGTAATTTATAAAACTCTTTCATAACCATCAGTATACTAAATATAAAATACTCCAACAATTCCATCAAAATTATGGGTTCACAGCATTCTACATTTCATTAAATTTTAATTTAATTATACATAATGACATTTTTTTTATTTTTTATGGAGTTGTCTATAATGCGACTTTGGAGATTCCGTCTGGCTGAAGAAATTGAGGTTAAATCTTGATTTGTTGCAGTTAAACTGGTTTTTTAACTGCATATTTGGATTCAGCACCCTGAAAAACCCCTGGGACGCTTTGATTGTGCAGCGATCAAACTTGTGATTCCAATAAATTGCTGCCCAATTTTAACCGAAAAAATCCAACAAAAAAGCTTTCAAAAAATCGCGTTATAGAAAGCTCCATTTTTTATTATTCCTCGTTCGAAAAAGATGGCTAGTTATAGCGCTATAAAGGCATAGTAAAGAGTAGACTTCTCACGCACAATGGTATCAAAGTGGGATCCAGTGGGACCCAAGTTTGCCATCAAAAGGAATTGACAATCATAGTAGCCTTGCATATTGATGTCACAAAGCAATAAATTAAGGGCAGGTGTGTTTACTTTTAGTTCATGTTGTCAGGTAAAGAACATTGTTTCCATTTTTAAGAATAAATCTTAACCATTTTTACTATTGATTCTCCTCGTACTTTAACCAACTCAAAATTTGAACTAATTTTTTGTGGTTCTCGTTTATTTTTATTATTAATTCTCATAAAATTCAATAAGTTCAATTTTGATTTTTCAAGGTTGAAGAAATGATCGTTAATCTTTTAGCCTAGTAAGATTTTCTTATTCTTCCTTAATTAAGGACTTATTTCTATATATTTAAGTTTTAATTTAATAGTTTTAAAATTTTATCTTGCTTTAATTGTTTTTAAAATTTTGTAAGGAGTTGTTAGAATTAAAGTTTGAACTGTGAATTTTGTATAGTTATTTTATATAAATTTCAAAGAGGTATAATTTATTTATATATAGAAAAATTTATTTTTAATATAGAAAAATCACCATCCAAAAGTTTAATTTAACGATTATATGTATTTTTGTTTTGAAATTGGTAGAAATTTCTTTTATATTTTGAAAAATTTGGCAGGGATTTTTGTAAATCTAAATAAAAAATTCTCAAATTTTATAATTTTATGTGTTTTTGAAGTTTTTGATGATGCTGAATCCATTTCCACCATCAAAATATGTTTTTTACCCAAATTCCCAACACTTTTAACCGTCCAAACAATTCCTCCGCTTCCTTTCCTCCGTCCCCTCAAAGATAATTACCAAATTCACCTATATCAAGACAACAAATTCAAAAATTCCCTAATTCGATTCGAACCACGATAGTTCGATCAAATTCGATTCAGCATACCGCTAGTAACATTCGGAGAGGGTAAATATTTTCCTTAAAACAAAAGTGAAATTGCAGATTACTAAGTTTAATACTCCGTATTTTCTTTTCCCGTAGCATGTATTAAAAACTCAATATAAACATTTATAACGTATGATCCTGATTTTTATGTTTTCGGTGTTTTGTGAATAAATAATGTGCATCCAATGTAATGGATATCTATGGTAATTTCATCTTGCGGCTAATCTAATGGATATCTGCGCTAATTTAATACACCACCGATGGATATCTGCGCTAATTTAATACACCACCGTTCAGTAAATAATTAAACCTAGGAGTTCAACCCCAAACATTCCAGTGAATCCAACTGTCGATGTTCGGACACACTATGCCTGGGAGCTTGTACGAACCCTAAGATCTACGGTCCTGGGCTGTACACTAGATCCACGGTGGGTTCGTAAGCGGAAGTTACGAAGGTATCCCTACCTCCCCTCCGGTATATTTAGTTTTGAGAATTTAAATTTGGTAAAGAGTTTTGGAAATCTAAGTTATAGTTGTTAAATTTAAAAAAAATTTGTCTGGATTTTAACTATTTTTTACTGTCCGAATAATTCCTCCACCTCATTAGACAACTCCTTTTCAAAACGGCTCTGCAACCTGGCTCCTTCCTGCTCGGCAGAAGCTATAGGTAATGAAGGTTGTTACAGTGAAAACCGCTTTCCAGTTTTCGGAAGTTCTGGAACCTGTTTTCCACTTTCCAGTTTTCGGAAGTTCTGGAACCTGTTTTCTAAAGAGTTAGGGGGTTACTCAGTAAACCTAATCTTAAAGTGAGTCAATCATCCACTGGTTTAACAATAACTGGGCCAACTGACTGCCTCGTGAGTCGTAACTGAGAGGTGCATGAACCCCCCTACGTGCCTAATTGGTGCATGTTAGGCACATGAACTATTTGATAGGGCGTGGACATATAAGTTAATGCAATAAAAAATATCTCTCCTTTTTGCCTTCTAGAGGGAATTAATACAAATAAAAATGCAGTTGTTTATAATGATATTTTTTGGAAGTTTTTCTGGTGGGTTTTTCCGGTCAAAATTCGACAGCAATTTATTGGAATGGTAAGTTTGATAGTTAGTTTTTTCACAATTAAAGTGCCCCAGGGTTTTTCAGAGTGCTGAATCCAAATATGCAGTTAAGAAACCATTTTAACTACAACAAATCAAGATTTAACCTCAATTTCCTCTGCAGGATTCCGTCACCAGAATTTCCAAAAAATCGCATTATAAACAACTCCCAAAAAAATATCTCTCTTTTCCCCTCTAGAGAATTAATACAGAGTAAGGGTGCTAGCAACCTACTATCAAAATTTGGCCATTTAGCTGGTTAAGTTGCTTACTTTGTTACGGTTTTGGATCTGAATCCAGAGCTTGTGTTAGTGGAGTGTGTCACCCGAGGCAGAAATTGGGGTTGAAGTGCATTATCAGCAACTTTACGAGTCTATTGCCCAGGGCTATTTGCTTCAATTTCTGAACAGAGATGAAACTGATAGATATGCTTAGCTCACTCAGCTCAGGATTTGTTGGCATACAACTTTAAACCCTTAACACATAGATAATAACTACTACTTGTATTTAGAAAACTTAAATAGAAAATGAAAAGAAATAGAAAAAGAAATAGAAATAATTGTGAAATTGGAAAATTTATATTTTTTAAGTTAGTTCTCGCTTTGGAAAATAAAAAGTCAAGAAAACAAGAAAAATAAAAAATAAGTGAAAATAGATTATTACTAATTTTTTAAATATTTTTTATTTTCACAAATGCTAGATAAATAAGTTTAGAATGGTGATCTTTTAAATATGAATTTATTTATTAGATAATAGGTAAAGAGCTTGGCCAGAGCTTTTAGTTTTTAGATTTAAGTTAGTTAGTGTAGTTATTTGAATTGCCACTCTAAAGTTGTTATATTATAGAATTATTATAAAGTATTCCAAATTTAAAATGAATTAGAAAAAAAGTAATTAGAATATCATAAGTTAAAAAAAATAAAGCATATATAAAACTTTAAGATATATACTCTTAAATTTTCTCAGAATTTAAATTTTTTTATTCCAATTTTTTATCTATCGAATCCGAATTTGAATTCGAACTTGGTAACTATCCCCTTCAGACGAATCCAATCCAAAATTTTTAAACCAAAAATCACTATTTCAATTAACCGCGGGGCTTGAATGCACCCAACCTACCCATCTGAATCTGTATGTCTTTGTTGGGAGGGCATCCAAAGCAAAGCCGTGCTGATTACTCCATGCATATTTCTTTTGCAGAGTACTTGTGCAGAGTGCGTGCCAGTGATACAACCAAATTAATCCGAAAGTTTCTGAGGGACTCTTAACTTTTTTTGGTCATTGTTTTGATTTTGGGAATCATGATCCCCAATCACGAGAATTCTGGTGGTGGCTCCGGATAATTGTCGAATGTTCATGATACAGTCACCACTCCACCTTTCTGCAAACGACAGAGCTACAGACGCAGACCAGACATTGACATAAATACGCAGAGCGAGGTCAGACCCTAATATTTCTTTAGGCAGTCGATGACTACTGACAACTGTAGGCAAACGACACGACGACGACATAAAGACTAAGATCAGAATTTGTGCCTCTGAGAATAACAACGATTCCCTGAAACAAGTCTAGACACGCTCAGAAATTAACGACAAACATTTATTATAATTCAGAACGACAGATTGCAGTGACAGAGACCACCAAATGGATGCAAGGCACATGGAAAAAGATTCCACCACATACAACTGCGATGAAACGCTCAGGTAGCCAATACATATATAAATATATATAGTTGTTGTTTTGAGTTTTGTGGAGAAGAATATGCCAAAACCTGTCTCTGCGCTTGTTTATATATATATATATATATGAGTTGCTATATATATATATATGAGTTGCTATTTAGGAAGAGGGGTGGTATAATTTTAGGTTTATGGGGTTGAGAGAGGTTGTATAGTAGGGTATGATGTTGTTTTTCTGTAAATAAGTTTATATATTTAAATGTTAGTTCAATATGTGAAAGATGTACTTCTAATAAAATTAATATTAATTAATATTAATTTTGAATCTACTATGTTTATAGAGGAATCAAATTCTCAGAGTATAAATTTATTTTTGAGTTCAAAAATTGAAGTTTTATCATATTTATTGATGAATTAAATATTTCAAGATGTAAATATATTTTTGAGTGCAAAACATGAAGAAAGATTTGTACTTGGAAATTTGATTCCTCTTAGTGCTTGGTAGATGTGAAATTAAGATAGATTTATGTTATTTGTTAATAATATTATTTATATATATAAATTTAATAACTTTATATATATAAATATCTTTATTTTTTAAAACATGATAATACATATTTTCCTTTGACATGGTTTATAATTTTTTGAATTTAATTTTTTTAGTCGGATATGCATAGTATTATATAGATAGATATTTAGTTTGGCAAAAACAATGTTGTAGATAATACATTTTTTTTATATACATAATTTAGATATAAAGTTGTGAATATATAATGGTTATTAATATGATTTTAGTGTTTATATATATATATATATATATAATTTTTTTATTCCACAAAATCTTGATTTAGAAGTTTCCAAAAAATTCAATTAAATTTTTGCAAAAAGATGTATTTTCACGGAAAATTTATCACCTACTTAGACTACTCTAGTTTTGTATTTAGAAAGATTTTTATTTTTAATTATACATTTATTAAGTTTTTATATGATTATTAATTAAGTTGATAGGCATGTCTATTTTGAAATAGGGCTTCCAGAATTTTAATTGAATTATCAATAACCATTGATGTAGCAAGGCTGGAGAGAGATCAAATCTCTTGTGCAAACCTATTTTAAAGTGAGAATCTTAAAAAATAATCTTAAAAAATGTTTGCACCTAAAGAAAATTTACCCCTCTCACTACCTTTTAGATCAATGGCTAAAATGGATCTATACTGGTTACACACACCATGTGTAATTTTTGATTATTTAAATTGCATTTTTGGATGCATAAATAGATTCAATGTTATTAAAATTTAATGATTATGTAGAGCACACAACTTAAATTGTTAATTTGGCAGCTCATGGAGTTGGGTTACACTTTTTGGCAAAAAGTGAAAAAATGATGGTCAATCAAGGAATTTAGGTTACACTTTTTGGCAAAGAGTGAAAAAATGACGGTTGATCTAGCAATTTTTAAGTGCTCGATCTTGCTCTTTCGGTGCTTAAAAATAGTTCGATCCAGGACCCTTGATCAAAACCTTTTCTAACCTGAGTTAGAGCTTGATCCAGAGTTATGGATCGATCAAGCTATATGGATTTGAGCTATATAGCTCGATCAAGCACTGTTTCTTATTCAAAATCAAAAAAGGAGTTTGAGGAAGGATTTGAAAGCTCAACCAAGATGGAGAAACTCAATCTAGCTACCCATCAACCCCGCCAAAGACCCAGACTCAAGCCAAGGTAGGTTTCCTATCATTTTTGTCTCTCCAAAAAAACCCTTGAAAACCACAAAAAAACAACCTAGGAAACCACCAAGAAAACCGTTCAAGACCAAAATCAACAAAAAAGACCCTTGAAAACCACCCAAAAAACTATTATATATATATAGTATATATTCATTATTATAAGTGATCTGCAATGGTAGCATGTTTATTATGAATCTTTTTTAGGGTAAGAACTTTATTTTTCATTATTTTAGGATTTAAAGTTTTTTTTAGGAATTTAGTGAAATAAATTTTCAAAAAAATGAAATTTTGTTATTAAAAATGCATTTTAAATTTCGAACAAATTTGGCTAGAAATATGCCTAGAAAAAGTCCAAAACAGAAAACAACTAAACTATAACCAATAAATAAATAACTTAGGAGCTTTAGATTGACAT
>APFE031676829.1:215803-244485 GCA_000404065.3 Pinus taeda | reverse complement strand
TCCTCTTCTGGACAACACAAGTGGATTTTGACTGCCACAGACTACTTTACCAAATAGATAGAAGCTATCCCTTGTAGGCAAGCCAATGACTCAATCATCATGCAATTCTTAGAAACCAATATTCTGTCTAGATTTGGTTGTCCAGAGAAGATTATTACAGACAATTTTTATGCCTTTAAGTCCAAAAGAATGATTAGTTTTTGTCATAAGTACCATAGTACCTTAGGCCACTCCACAGCCTATTACCCTCAAGGTAATGGTCTAGCAGAATCATCCAATAAAAGCCTGATCAACATCATCAAAATGGTCTTGGAGGAGAATAAAAAGAATTGGCATAAAAAACTGGTAAATGCACTGTGGGAAGACAGATTGACCACCAAAAGATCTATTGGAAGCAACCCATATGAATTAGTTTATGGCATGGAAGCCGTGTTCCCCTCATCCTTGGGAATCCGTGTAATCAAATTGTTGCAATAGTTACAAGCAAAACCCAATGAAATTCAAAGGAGAATCAATCAAACCATTCACTTGCAACAAACTAGAGAGGAAGTATATTAGAGAACTCAGGTTCTGCAAGACAGACTCAAGAAGATTTTTGACAAAAGAACAAAAGCTGAAGATTTCTTCATATGAGACAAAGTGCTGAAGTGGGATTCTAGAAGGGAAGACAAAGGAAAGCATAGCAAATTTGATTTCCTATGGAAGGGACCTTATGTCGTTCCGGCTGTACAAGGAAACAACAACTATTTTTTGAAGAGTTTGGATGGCACAGAAGCTCAGGAAGGGCCAGTCAATGGGCAAATGCTCAAGCATTATTTTGATCCTCTTTGATAAAAATAACAAAACTGTATATTTTACATAAATAGTGTTTATTCTAGTAGTTCATTACAACAATTAGATAAGGGATAAGATGCAACAGATTTTGACGAAAAAAGCAAGGAGTTGTCCCACCTTTTGTACATATTTGAACTTATCAGAAGAAATGAAAAATAAAGCTTGGGAGCCATGAAGATGACTGAACATTTAGACTAACTGGCAAAACAGAGTTGTTAATCTATTCACGTTAGCTCATGAGAAGTGTATATATGTTACAAGGATTCAAGTGTGTATCTACAGCAGAAGGAAGTTTCAGATTGCAGCAAGAGTTGAAAATAAGGCCATCTGACCTGCTGTTCTTGGATTTTCACCTACAAAAGCCATCCCCAAGTGGATCCATTGTTAGGTTCCTGTACCAATAGGTGTCATTTCTCATGATTGACTATGGAAGTGCCAAATATGATCATCCTTTCCATGCTGCAAAGGTTACATATTTTGTAAACACTTAAAGAAAATTAAAAAATGTAAAGAGGTTATGCCTTAAAAGAAAAATCAAAGGGAAAGAAGAATGAATTGGCCAAACAAAAGATAAAGAAAATAAACCCCAAAGAAAGACTAGGAAAGTGGCCAGTTAAAATGCCACTACTGTCCTATTTGTGCAAAGCAAGTTCACAATGTGCAAACACTGTTTCTTAGCACACTTGATGGATGGCCCAAGAGCTCAATCAGGGCCAATCCATCTTTGAATTTCCTATTTTAGAATAGAGAAGAAGGTATGTTCAAACAGTTCAAGCTTGGCAGATCACTAGATAGGTAGAGAAGCAAAGGGCGCAACTGCTCAATCTGAGCCCTTGAAAGAGATAAGGATAGATTTAGGTAGGAGGGCAGCCAAAAGAAAAGAGGAAAAGTAGGGTTTGCTAGTTCAAATGCACCCAATCAAAATGAAAAAAAAAATGTTAGGAATTGTAGAATGGTTAAGTAGATTGAAGTTGCAGAAACAGGTCTATCAACAGTGCCATCTTTTTGAATATGATCTATTTCATGGATATCTCAAGTGCCATGGCAAAGGTGTGATTAGATGTTGCATGTATAACTCCCCCCTCTCTCCCCTCATAATAATCATTCACTAACATCCCTCAAAGAGATTGGGATCTGCTCAAACTCTTAACCTCACTCCATTTCTATAAAAGCTTAAGTGAAACTTCAAGTTTACTTAAAAGCTCAAAGCCACATTTCTTGTGTAAAGTTTTATTTATCTCCACACCCCAAGTCTAGGTGATTCAACTTCATGCACCTAGCATTTCCCCTTATATTCATATTAACATGTTAACCCTATTATATAACTCCCACTTATATTTACCCTCCCCTATTTTATACAAAAA
Organism: Pinus taeda; assembly: GCA_000404065.3. Taxonomy (NCBI): domain Eukaryota; kingdom Viridiplantae; phylum Streptophyta; class Pinopsida; order Pinales; family Pinaceae; genus Pinus; species Pinus taeda. The sequence goes on along the minus strand of APFE031676829.1, from coordinate 242,287 downwards.
TACATGAAAAACCCAAAAAATGTATAATATCCCTACCTTTGGCAACTATAGCCATATAGCAAAAGTTTCAGGAATTATAACGTTTAGTAGAAACATATAATAACCCTCCGCATCATTGGAATTTATTTAACCCCCTGTTAAATAAATAACCAACCCTAACCCGCCCACATAAACCACGTTATAACCCTGTGCGCATAATTAAATTGGATTTTAATTAACATTCGGTTAATTGGATAACCATATCCCGATAACCCAAAGTTTAAAACCCCCGCAAAACATTATAAAATGTTAAATCTTCTGGGCGGCCCCCCTGCACCATACCTTACCATTAACTCCCCTTCCCATCAACCATTGGATCGCACCCTCCAGATCCAATGGCTCACATCAATATTGGAGGCGCCCCAATATCCGAACGTGCGCCCGATAGACAGCGGTTTTCCCGCCGTACCCCTGGACACCTGTCACATTTCTATTGCATCGAGCCTGCACTGACACAAACTGCCCCCGTACGAAAAGCGGTCCGATGAAAACCACAAACCGCCATTTGGTCCCGCTGCCCACATCATCATCACGTTAGCACCACGCCAGTGCTCACGCTACTGTTCCATCCACCATGTCCGCCATGTCATCCGTCCATGTTAGCAACCACATCATCTGCCACGTCACCTTCCATACTCCACTACCAGACAAAATTTACATCATGCTGATGTCATCCCCAAAAAGTGCCAAAAGCCTGAAAAAGCCCAAAATTTCATTAAAAAAGTGTGAAAGTGATAGTTTTTTGCTTATTGTTGGTGCGTTGTGTTGTGGAGACTCTGCATGCGCCTTATGTTCAATTCATCACCACATCTCCAGTCCGCCACCCAGGCGATTTCACGCTGTAAACCCGGCCCCCTCAGCTCAGTCTGCAACCATCGTTCACTCCAGTTGCCTGTAAAATAGGTATTTACCCGATAATTGGCCCGTAAACCCCTGTTTTTCCAAAATTCTCTCTTAAACTCACCTGAAGAGCTAAATTCAAGTAAATATATGCTATTGGCTACAAATTCTTGTTTTCCTCTCTAAATTGCTCATTAAATTGAAAATCGAGCTCATCTCCGCTTGCAAAATCACTAAAAAAAACACCTGTAAGAAGAGCGCTCTTCCCCTACTTTTTCCAAACTCCCAAGCTAATTCTGCAAACTCTGTTGTGACTGTGAATTGCACCCAAGGCAGCAATCTCTACAAGCATAGCTCAGTCTGTGATTTCCTGAGGAAAACCAAAACCATTGCTCTATTGTATGTTACTCCAGAAAGCTCTAACTTCAATTTAAAGGTCACTTAACACACTTGAAAATGGAGGCTCTAGTGGCCTTGAATATTGCACCCTTGAATGCACCACATAAGGAGTTGGAATGGATACCTCTTGTAGACAAGGACTTCTAGATTAAGGATATGATGGGTCTCAAACCTCACCTACAAGCCTTTTGTGAAATTAGAAATAGCCACAGGAACAACACTGATGTCCTGGGAATTTGGGAATCCAATATGCCTATCTATTACCTCCCTTCAGTGAATGTGCTCCCTGATTTCATCCATTTATGCTGTGCAAACTATGATCCCACACAAAGAGAAATCCTGACTCCATCTAGATCTGTACTCTTCTATATTACCCCTCAGTCTATAAATGAGATGTTGAACTTCGAGCCAACCCAACCTCTGGTTCCTCTCACCATAAAACTTTTGCTTGATCAAGGTGCCAAGCTACCTAGCTCAGAGATAACAAGAATTGGTCAGTTGTTTATGCTACCAAAGTGCTAGCTGATCATCCTCCTCCTTATCACCAAGTCTAGTTCAATGAGGCAGGGAAACTCCTAATAGACATGATATCCTACATTTTAGGATGCAAAACCAGTGAGTATATTGATGAAACTGTGTTAGTATTGATGTCCATATTCACTCCAGGACAACCCCCTACTCTCAAGTATGACTATGCTACCTTCATAGCAAATAAAATCCATGAGCAATTCATGATTTTGGAGAGAGAAAGGGTGTTCAAATATACATCCTATATATATCATCTACTACTGTACTATCATCATGATAGTTTCCAAGTTCCTCTTAAAAGACTAGATCCCAAAGGAGAGAAGAGGTCTGTGATTTTCTGGACCTCAGTTTTCCATGACATTCACCTTTCCCCTTATACATATTGTGAGTTCATTGACCTGTTCATATACCCAGCCACTTCCTTGTTGATGATGACTCCTCCTGACAGGCTCTCTACTGAAATGCGGAGGATTTTACATCTCTCAAAGGGCTGCAACATTGGTGACTGGTATTTTACCAATACCACACAGTGATCTGGATTTATGGCTATCAGTTATCTCCCTACAAGCTGCCGAAGTATGTCCCCATGAGACTCTTTGCCCTGGAATATTTCTGGCAATTTAGTAGTTCAGATTTGACTCATTTCCATGGTACTAGAAAAAAGGCACAGCTCAAGATAAGACATCAATTGGGCCCTTTTGTCTTCAATAAGAGGGAAGAAGCCTGGGCAGATGCAGACAAGATACTAAAAGATGAACTTATGTTGAAACAAATTTTTTATTGGGTGCCATATGACCTTGAAAACATAAGCTTTAGAAGAGTAAAAAACAAGTTTGTAGGATATGTGCACCAAAGAATCCCTCAAATTGAACAATATGTTGATCGACAGGAATGGGTAGAGGGTACACTAGTTGAAGAGCTTACTGAAGAAGGGAGATTAGAAAAAGAAATGAAAGACTTTGAGAAGAACATTGACCTGGATTCTTTTGGACAGGTCCCGTTCACACTGCCACAACACATTGGGACAAGCACATCTTCTACCACACCTTCACAACAACCTGCCCAAGAGACTACTCCACCTGCAGGAAAAGGAAAAGAAGTGCAACATTCAGAGCAGCAAAATACAATTGCAGATCAGCTAGCTACAGCCCAGGAAAAGGGTCAAGAGAAAGGCCCTTCAACACAGGCAAAGGTAACAGATATCCCTGTGCTACAAACTCCTCTTAATGAGGAAAGAGCCAAAAAAAGGGACAGACCAGAAGAGACACCCACAGGAGCATCAACAGAACAGCAAGGGGATAAGAGGCAAAGGTTGAACCCCTACTCTGAAGAATAATTTACAGAGGAGACAACAGGCAACCTAAGGGGTGAGGGAACATCTGAACAGCAGATTCCTCCATTTTTGGAAACATCTACTAGCTCATTTTTGTAGGAGCAAGAGAGACAGCCTGGTGTGGAGGTTACATCCACCAAGCAACAGAGCAAGCAAGGCTCTGACATCAAGAGAGAATTCACTGAAATCAAAGCCAGAAATGAGCCTGTAAGGTTCCAATTATACAACCAATTGCTAAGAATGGCTCCCACCAATCAACAAAGGCTAATGGCAGCCTATGATATCTAAGCAGGGAAGATGACCCTTAGTCACTTCAGGCCCACCACACAGCAGCCACAGTCAGCTGCTGATTATATCAGGACCAATCTGGAAGTTCTTACTAAAGACATCCACCCAATGGACCAGATTGAGTTACACAAACAAGCCGGAGAAATGGTATACTCTACCTTGGCAGACAAAGCATTACTGGCTCATAAAGTGCAGAATTCATTGTACAATACTTCTGCCCAATTGGAACTGGAAAATGCCTCCTCATTAGCCAAGGATAACAGAATTAAATCCTTGGAAGAGATTATCATAGAACTGGGACATGATCCCAAGGATCCCAAGGGCACACAGGCCTTAATTAAAAATAAAGAAGAAGACATAGCAACCCTCAGAAGACAACTCAAGCTGCCAACTACAATGAACCCTCAGACCACAGTAGTTGCACAACAAAGAGAAGAGGAGGATGTGGTAAGTTTGTTAATGACGATGAATCAAAGACTGCTGGAAAAAAAGAAAGCCTTGGAGACAGCACTACAAGGAAAACAAGAGGAGTTGACCTCTCAGCCAGCTCAAACAGCTCAAAATCTTACAGTTGCTCCTCCTACAGTCACCATAGCAGCCCCTCCTATTGATCCAGCGATCCAGCATCAACAGCAGGTACCTCGACTTCAGCAACAACTACAGCAGCAGCAGGACAAGATGCCAACTTGAGCATGGAAGATATGATGAAAGGAATAAAGGCTTTGGAACTCCAAATGGCAGAATTAAAAGAAGCCAAGGAAAAACTGGCCAAGATTGAGGTAAATTATGACAAATCAAAAATGACTGTCGTTGAGAAGACAAGAGAAGTGAAGGCCTTGGAAAATAAAATAAAAGCCTTGGAAAAGGAACTCACTCTTCATAAAACTCTAACAGAAATCAAAACTATTTTGTGGGATAAAATTGGCCAGTCTATTGCTGATCAATGGACAACAATACAGACTATTTTTGACCAGATTGAATTGATAGGGTTAGCTCAATATGAGACTCAAAAGGCCAGAGCATTATTGGCAAACAAGCCTGAGCAAGCCAATCAATTGATTCATTTTTTGAATACTCATACCAGTGAGCAGCTAGCATCTCTAGATATTTAGAACATGACAGACACTATTTTGAGAGTCAAAAAGGTGTTGACCATGAGGAATTTTGTAAAAACTATAGAAAGGAAGTGTCAAGAAATGCAGACAAAGGTAAATGCCTTCAGACAAAAGTTTGCAGTATTACAGAGCAAAGGGTTACCCAGCTTATTCACTAGCAATGTGAGGCTGTTAAAACATGAACAGTATGCTCACAGGCTAAATACCTATGTTACCAATCAAATTACAGCATCATCAAGCATTTCAGAAGAGACAGTGCCTCCCTCTGGACAAAGTTCATATGACAAATTGGAAAATATGTTTTACATTGAGCATGAGATAGCACATCTCTTTGAAGTCCAACCAAATTATTACAGGTATATTGAAGCTGATGAGACATTAATTAAACTGAAAAAGCATTAGTTACCAACATATCAATGGTGGCAAAGCATGCTTGAGGTCTTGCCAAGGTAGTTTGATTCTCTTTTTGTAAATTGTCTGCATTAAAAGTAAATTGCAATGTATGGGTCTCCTATCAGAAAATCAAATTGACAAAGGATGGAATTCGCGCTAAAAGCGTTCAAACAAACTCAGGCACAGGTGGCAAGTGACAGCACATCAGGAATGCAAATCAGAGAAGCAGCCATCAGTCGACTATTTGAGCCGAAAAGTCAACAATAACAGGACACGTAAGGCGGCCAATACAGCATAGTTATTCCTTCATTCATTTCTGCGCAGTTTTCCATATCAATTATTGCCCCTGCCAAAGTAGATGGATGAATTTATTACTTGATATTTTCCTACGGGATATTTTGTAAACTCTTTTATAAATACCTTCTCAAGATATGTATTGTTGTTGGTTGGTGAACATCATTCTGGACCTGTGCTGTAATAGTTCAAGAACTCTTCAGAAATAAGATTGTTGGGATGCTTTACTAATGAACTTGTTGATTATGGCACTATTGACAAATGAATGTGTTGCAGAATTCTTGTGCTACCTTAGGGATCAATAGGTCTTTTTAACTCTCTCTTTACTGTTTCTATGTGTTAAGTATCATTTATATATCATATTCTAAATTGCAGGGAAAAAGAATAACTCATAATTTACTTGGTTGTACTCTGTGTTCAATTCCTGTCAATTTTTTATGTTTTCTACAGAAACTAGCACAGGTGGGAATTCTTGATTGCTCATGTCTCTCTGGCCTTACATTCTGAATATAGTTAAGGAATTCTAACTGCTCCTTGATAATATTCTTTCACTTTTCCCTTTGTTAGCTTAATGAAAGATTCTTAATTGCCTTTCCTTCCCTGACCCCATTCATCTTAAATTCCAACTCAAATATTGTTCCATGGGTAATTATCTTGCTCTGTAGTCCGTCCTTTTGCTATAAAACCATACCCAAAAGTTATCCTTCATTGACTCCATCGACCAGATGGTTTGAACTTCCCACACTTTGCAGCTCATTTTTACTGAATGTCACTTTCCAAACACCAAACAAAATTTGTGCTTCATCACTAGCTTGACATATAATCAAACAAATCTAAATCACAAAGAGAGAGCCCTCTCTGGTTGCATATTGGCTAGAATCTGCAACTAAAAGACTGGTTAGTGGTTACCTCGGCCGTATTCCCTTATTTTGAGCCTTCCTAAGGGAACAACCTGAGTGATAACAATGCCTACATGTCGCCAAGGGGTATCACATGGGAAGGTTGAACGACTCACCCTATGGTTGTTCATCGCTACAAGAAGTACCCCAAGCCCCTCTAAGCTCCCAAAGCTTAATGTCAATCTCATACAGGACCCTCATAAGAGGGTCTCTTCATGACTCCAAATCATTCTTGGAAGGCCAAGAACTTGACCTTCCCCAGGGGGTTTGTCAAAATATCGGCGACCTGCTCATTAGTGCTAATGTGATGGAGCCTTATTGCTACTCGTTGTATCATATATTGGACAAAGTGGTACCTGATATCTATATGCTTGGAGCGATCATGAAACACGAGATTCTTTGATAATCGGATCCCACTCTAGTTGTCGCAGAGAATCACAGTGTTATCCAACACTTGTCCAAACAACTCACTAAAGAGCTTCCTCAACCAGACAACTTCACATCAAGCCATACTAGCAACTATGTATTTAGCCTCAGTGGTGCTCAAGGCAACCAATTTCTGCTTCCTACTCATCCAAGATATCGAAGTAGAACCCAAAGAAAAACAACAACTAGAAGTGCTCATGCAATCCACCACACTACTAGCCCAATCAACATCAGAATAACCATGCAGCCTCACATTTCCAACAGTGTATCTTAGTCCATGAGTGACAGTGCCCCGAAGATATCTCAGAAGATTATTGGCGGCAATCCAATGTATATGATGAGGCTCAACCATGTATTGGATCAATGTGTTAACTGCAAAACATATGTCCAAACGGGAGTTCACCAAAAACATCAATGCTCCTATGAGTTGACGATACTCAGAAGCATTTCCCAATTTAGGTCACCACATAACTTCTTAAAGTTAAGCTCCATCGGGGTAGTCATAGGCTTGCAGTCCACCATCCCAAATCTTTCCAATATCTTCACAACATATTTTCCTTGAGAGAGGAAAATTTCGCTTGCCTTTTTCCAGACTTCCAACTGTAGGAAATAGTGCATCGGTCCTAGGTCCTTCATCTCAAGTTCAAAAGCCAACTCCCTCTTACATTTGTGAATGAGAGGGTCTGCACCAGTCAGAAAGAGGTTGTCCACATAAAGTACCAGAATGAGAGGTTTATCATTTTCAACCTTAAAGTAAAGGTTTAGATCGACTTCACTTCTAGTGAATCCTAGCTTCATCAGATAGCTATCAATCCTCTCATACCAAACCCAGGGTGCTTGCTTCAACCCATAGAGAGCTTTCTTCAACCTACATACATGAGATTCCTGATCCTGTACTTCAAACACCGTGTGTTGTTCCAGATAGACTTCTTCATTGATTAAACCATGCAAGAAAGCGGTCTTAACATCCATCTAATGTAGGTTCCATCCTTATGAGGCAGCAAGGGCTATAATAGAGAGGATGGTGGTGTATCGGGCAACAAGTGCAAATATCTCATCATAATCTACACCCTTCCTTTTGAGAGAAGCCTCGAGCAACAAAGCGAGGCTTGAACTTTTTTGCACTTCCATTAGCTCCATGCTTGATTTTGTAGAGCCACTTAGAGGTGACAACCGATTTGTCCTGAGGTCTAGGGACCACATCCCAGACATCATTCTTCATAATTGACTTGTATTCTTCATTCATAGCATCCTTCCATACTTGTTGCTTCACGACTTCTTCAAATGATGAAGGCTCATTTTGAATGATAGTGTTCATGGCGATCAAATATCCTTGATACTTGTTCGACTTTTTTCTTTCACGAAAATTCCCCCTTGGTGCAATGTATTTCTCATCATCTTCGAGAGTCTCCCTAAGCCATGAGGGTCTCCTTTTGGAGGAGGAGGATCAATAGGATCCATAGGTTCATCAACATCAGGCATCGTTTCATCCTCTTTTTCACCCTGATTTCTAGTGTTAGCTTATTTCTCCTTCTTTAGGATAGGAAGATGGTTGATCTTCTTGAGGGCCATATCTTCATCGAAGGTGACATCATGACTTATCTCAACTTCATTTTGACCAGCCACATAAATTCTATATCCCTTAGAATTTTCACTATTGCCCACAAATATTCCTCTCTTCCCAGATGCACCCAATTTGCTTCTTTTCTAAAAATTCTAAAATGAAAGACATCGGGTTTCTTGCCAGTGAACTTTTCTTCGAGAGTCTTAGAGTCCAATGCTTGATGAGGGCATCGGTTTTGAACATACATGGTGGTATTTGTAGTTTCAACCCATAGAAACTTTGGAAGGCCTTGATCATGAAGCATGGCACGAACAACTTCTACAATAGAGTGATTCTTCCTTTCAGCCACACCATTATGCTGTATGGCATTGTAGTCTCCCTCTTAATGCCAACTTCTTTGAAATAATCTTGGAATTCATTGGATTCGTACTCAATCCCATTATCAGTCCTCAATATCTTGATTTTCTTTTCGAATTGGTTTTCGCTCAAGGCTTTGAAGTGTCGGAACCAGGTGAACACTTCATCCTTCTTTTTCAAGAAGTAGAACCAGGTCTTGCGAGAATAATCATGCGTAAAGGTGAGATAATATAAGTATCCTCCCAAAGATTTTACGGTCATCATACCAGATATGTTGAAGTGGATCAATTGCAATATATCTATGGTCTTGCTATTACTTAAGGGGAATGGTTCCCTTGTAAGTTTTCCTTCGGCACATCCCAGACATACACCTTCATGCTCTACTTTGAACTCGGGCATACCTATCACCATCTGTCTCACATTGGGTAGGGCCTTATAATGAAGATGGGAAAACCTCTGGTGCCATAGTTCATATTGTAGAGATTTGTCGCAAGACATGGCTCCCAATGGACTTCCTCCAACTTGGTACAAAGTGTCAACCCTCAACCCAAGAGTAAAAGCATCTTTAAAATTTCTTTTCCAAACCAGTACCTTTCCATCGATGAATGCCACCTTGAATCCTTTGTCCTCCATGGTTGAAATGGACACCAGGTTCTTTTTTAGATCAGGTACATATAGTACTTCTTGCAAATGAATAGTGCTACCTTGATTCAATTGAAGGGTAACATTCCCTACTCCCTTCATGGGATAGGTGGCATCGTCTCCAAGGATGATTTCCAAGTTTGTCTCCTTTTCTATCAGATTAGAGAGGGCTTCCTTGTATCAGGTGAAGTGCCTTGAGGCACCACTATCAATCAGCCAATTTCCCAAAGTGTCCGAAGGAGAGGCAGTGGAGAGGGCCGATATAAGATAATACTATTTTTTCTTATTGTTAACAACGTTGGATTCTTCATACTTGGAGTTCCTTGATTTGTTGGAGGGTCGGCCATTTCCTTGATGTCCCAAATTCCTTTTTCCTTTTCCATTTGACCTACCATTCCTTTGATCATTGTTGTTGAAGTTGCCCCTAGAATGATTTTGATCATCTTCATGCGATGTGTCCCTTCAATTTGGAGACTCACTTGCATAGTGGCCAAGCTTATTGCAAACAAAACATCTTCCCTTCCATTTTTGAATCTCGGTCTTCCTTGACTTTGCTTATTTGAACCTTCATTTTTATTCCTCTTTGCATGAGCAGAGAATGCAGTGGGGTTGCTTATATTAGAAGGCATTTCTTGCTCCACCATTCTTGTTTCTTCTTGAATGCTTCTTCACATCAATTCTTCAAACCCTGGAATTCGATCATTGTTGAGTATAGTGGTTCTAAATACATACCACTCAAATGGGAGTCCTCCAAGGGTGGTGAGAGTAAGTTCCCTATTAGGAATGACTTCTCCAGAGAGAGTAGATCATTCTTGATCTGATTAATCCTCAAGAAATAGGATTGAATGTCCTCGTCTTTTCCCTTCTTAATATCCTTCAATTTATCCTTAAGAAATAGAATTTGATAAGCATTACTAACATTGAACATGTCAACCAAGCTATCATAGATCTCCTTGGAGGTCTTCAATTCAGAGATATAGGCCACTAGATGCTTGTCAATGGAATCCCTAATAATCTTCTTTGCTTTGACATCGCCCTATTGTACTTGGTCTTCGCAGCAGCCGGTGCATTTGAAGGAGCTTCAGGGATTTTACCCTGCACATAAATCCATCATAATACATCACTTCTTTTTCTTCCAAAGTCAATTCAAGGGACATCTTCCATCCATGATATTCAAATTTATCATGGAGCTTGTCTTCAGCCGAGAAATAGGATTTGGAACCCATTGAACCTTTTTTCCTTGTCCAATTGTCTTTGGTGATTTCTCTTTCACTCTTTGCTTGGGCTTTGTCTTCACCTCACCTCTGATACCATGTTAATTTTAGGCAACAATGGCATGTTCTATGCTTTAGAGCAATTTTACTTCAATTACTTTATTATCCCTGTATCAATATTTAGATTAGCAATCACATCAACATGATAGTAAAATGCAGATAGAACATAAACAGAAACAGTAGAAGGCAAGCCAAGACAAGAGGACACGAGATGTGGCACGAGCCAGGGACAAACCCCAATGTGGGGAAACCCTTGATCAAATCTTCTTTTAGTCTTCAATAGTTCAGCAGAGAGAGATAGTACAATTTACAACTCTGATAATTCACAACAGCAACAAAAGAGCCCTAACCAGAAAATTCAATGTTGGTCAATAGGGAAGATTTGACCCTCAACAAATTGGTCAACTTTAGTCAACTCCAGCCACTAAACAACAAGATAAAATAGCCCTCAAAATAGTCAAATTTAGCCTAGTCAAAGTCTAGTCAAACAGCCCACCTGCGGTCAGCCCTAGTTGCAGTCAACGTTGGATCAAACTGTCCAGAAATTCAGTCTCCTAAAATTTTGACCTCCTAAAATTTCACTCTCCTGAAATTTCGGACGTGTGGAGAGAGAGAGAGGCCCAGAAATATGTACCCAATCAATGAGGAGAGAGAGAGAGAGAAGTGTGAAGACGAGTGTGTCCAAATGAGGCTAAGTCATCATGTATTTATAGCAAACGTTGAGGATGAATAGATGTGACTATTGGACTTCTGAGCCGACCTTGACAATTGGTCCATAATCACAATAAATTCATAACTTCATTTTTACATGTCGGAATCAGATGATCTCTAGATCAATCCTACACCTCTCAAAGAGAGGAATCCAAGAAAAATATATGTTGTCATAAATAAGATTACCCATGTGGAGTTTGGCCCTAGTTGCCAATTTTAATAGTTAATCATCTCATAAGCCATCCTATCAGCTTATACCAAAACATCTCATCATATCAACCAACATTGTCACATAGCAAGGCCTTGACTAACAACTATATCTCTCCACAAGATCATAACACAATGCTAGCGAGACCAATGACTAATAGACACCATCATCATTGTCTCCTAAGGCACATACCCCACCTAGGTTTTCACGGGGTATGTCCTTTTAGGACAATTCCTATCTTGGAATAGCACATCCTCAAGGAATTTCTTCAACTAATCTTACATCTTGGATTCCCTACCACATCCTCAAAGAGTATCGAAATCAATCTCAGATGCTTACCTAATCCTCCATTCTTTCTTCACAATATGAAGACAAAAATGATGTGTCTATCTCTCCTCATGGCCTTCACTAAGACTTACGGTTGTCAGTATTGGTCTAGTACATGACACATGAAGTAGAGAACCATATCTTTCACTCCCTCTTAACTAAGGAGGACCAACTCATTCCTATGAAAGGAATATACCCAGGTTCCCTCTTAATCAAGGACTTGCCCAAGCTCTCTCTCAACCAGCGACTTGTTTCCAACAACAACTATATTCTCTTTGATGGAGATCATGGTACTATCAACGGCTTGTGGGGCTCATCTTTTCGATGTCATGAACTTCATCTTCTTCATTATGGAGCTTTCATCTTCTAGTTCTTCTTTGTAGGGCATCGATCATCCATCACTTTCCTTGAACAAACCATAAGATTGAACCAATAGTCATGTCATCCTTCTTTTCATTAGAAAGTGATCTTTTAGTCCACATCTAGCTTTTCTTCGTACAACTACCTCTTCCAAGTCATGTTTCCTTTAGGATCTTCCATCCAACCACACGAGTGCTAGTTGCAGGTGACATCTACAACTTTCTTTCGATGGCCCTGTATCAACCAATCCATATGTTGTTCAAAAATAAAAAATAAATGAACATCAAATGAAATTTACCTTTTGTGATGGCCTTTCATCATGACATCTACTTCTTGTATTATCAACATTCTGCACATTCATAACTATATCTCCAAGACTTTCAATGTCAAGGGTCTCTTTTCTTTACAGACTTTATCAAAATCTTCATATCCTTTCCATGGAGATAGTATAGCCAATTATTTTGGTCATTGGATGTTGATCACTTATTTTATCTTACTTGACCATAGTTTCATATTTCGCGAACTCTCCTTCCTTTCTTCACATATTGTTCCCTAGGAACTTCCATACATAGTTCCTTCATCTTGTCAACTACCTCGTATTCCATATGAGAATATATTATGTTGACTTCATATTATCAATATGTGAACTAGTTCAAGGTATATGCCTTCAAGCATCTTTCTAAAGGAAGAGATCATTTTTTTATCATGCTCATGAGATAGAGCATTTACCCATGCCCTCTGCAACTATATGATGACATGACTTAATCTATCAAATACATGCATACATACCTCTTTTCTCCTTTTGGTCATCTAGACCTCCTTTGGCAGCTTCCTTTCCTTGCTTGAAAATGCTTGACATGTTGCACTCGTTTATCATCATACCATCATCCTTCTAAACAAAAGATCCCACACAAAGTGGAATAGACCATCAACGAGACACTTGTTTCTTTCAAGTAGAGGTGAACCTTCTAATGAAGATTCCAATGGAGGATCTTGATTATCCTCATCCTGTAAATGCTTCTTCCTATAGATGATGTATGAAACAACGTAAACTTGAAACAAGCACTAATACGATTACCCGTTTTTTTGAGGTAGCAAAAAAATCATCCGATTTGAAAAGTGTTGATTCAGAATACACATTTTTTGGAGCATATTTTAGAGACTTTAAATTTTCTTATGAACATTCTTTTAAAAATGTTAATGATTTTCATGTTGATTTTGAAAAGTGTTGATGAGGCATCAACCCCTTTGTTAGAACACTTATTTTTTCCACATTAAATTTTCTAATGTATAAGTTGTGAATATTTTTTAAAAAAATTGGTAATTTTCAAGTGGATTTCGAAAAGCATCAACATTGTTTTTTAAGACATATTTTTGACACTTTCAAATCAGTGATCAAATTGGCAAATAATGAGAATGGTTTGAAAAAAAAAATACAAGTTTAAAAAAGTAGCAAGTAAAAAAATGATTTTAAAAAAATTAAACAAAAAATAAAATATTGAGAAAACTAAAAGCTAAAATAAACAAAAATTCTAAAAAATAATAACAAAACAAAAAAAAACAAAAAAACAAAAGAAAAAATATTATATTAAATATTAAATCAAATTTTAAAAACATGCAAAAATATATATATATAACAAACATGTTATGCCCAAAAAAATGTAAAAAAATACAAAATTAATTTTAAAAAGATAATAAAAAATTTTAAAAATTTATATAAAAAAACAAATAAAAAAAATTAAGAAATTATCATTAAAAACAAAAAAATAACATTAAAAAAATTAAAAACTAAATATGGAAAACTATTTTTAAAAATTAAATCATACAAACTCTATAAAAACATAAATCTTTAAAAAAAACCGCTCGTGAAGGCCCCACCCCAGCAATCCAACGGCCATCAGGGGGTGGAGGCCTTGATTCTGAGAATCAAGCCTCCACCCTCGCGACCCAACGGACCCCAAGGGGTGGAGGCCCGATTCTTAGAATCGGGGCAACCCCTCTTGCCCCACCCTCGCAGCCCAACGGGTCCTAGGGGTTGGAGGTTCGATTTCGAGAATCAGGCCTCCACCCTTTGGGGCCTATTGGACTACTGGGGTGGGGCCTTGGCGAGCGGTTTTTTTTAATTTTTTTTTATTAAGATTTATGTTTTGTAAATATTTTATGATTCAATTTTTTTTAAATAGTTTTTAGTGTTATTTTTTTATGTTTTAACGTTTTTTTTTAAATTATCATGTATCATTTTATGTTTTTTCTAAGTTTATTTTAGAAATAATTCCCTGTAAAAAAAAATAAATAAAAAAATTTTAAAAAAAAAATAAAAAAAAATAAAAAAAACTTGATTGTTTGTTTATATATTAATTTTTATCAATTTTAAGTTAATTTTTTTTTATATTTTTTATATATTTTTTGCTATGCTTTAATTTGATTATATTAATATATATTTTTCGTTATTATTTTTTATAATTTTGTGTTTTAGTTTTTAGTTTTTTCAATTTTTTTTTAATTTTGCTTTTTTTTTAAGTCCCTGTTTTTTTTTTTTTAATGTTTTAATATGCTTTTTTTATTTATTTGTTATTATGTTTTAAACTTTATGTCTTTTTCTTTTTGTGTTTGTTTTTCAATGTTTTTTAATTTTTATTCTTTTTTTGTATTTTTCGTTTTTTTATTTATTATTTGGTTTTATTTTTTTTCCTGCAGAGTCCATGTTGATCCTTGACTAGCAACCCAATCCCATTATGTGTTAATTTGAGAGTTGATTTTAAAGTTTTTGCTATAATGTATCGAATCTAACCCCACAATGTGTCAATTTAATGGTTGGTCTTTAAGTTTTCATTAGAATGGGTCAATTGGCCTACACTGCGTGTCAATTTGAAAGTTTATTTTTAATTTTTCGTTGCAATGTGTCAAGTTGTCTTAGGGTAAGATTTTGAAGTTGTTATATTTTTAAAATTTGAAAAACATAAATAAATAAATAAATTACTCTTCATATAATGACTCTTTCATTCAAGTATTCATTTTTTTTTAAATTAGTCATAGAAAACTGAAGGTTTTTTGTAGTCATGATCTTTGGTTTTAATCCATGGTTGAAAATTGTAAAAATTTAAGGTTTTTTTGAGTCTGACATTTTATTAACACATGCGAAGGAAAAAAAAAAAAAAAAAAACAAAACAAAAAAAAAAAAAAAAACAAAAAACAAAAACAAAAAAACCAAAAACAAAAAACCAAAAACAAAAAAACAAAAACCAAAAACAAAAAACAAAAACAAAAAAAACAAAACAAAAACAAAAACAAAACAAAACACCAAACCTTAAAATTGATTAAAATTATATTATAAAAACAAACCAAATCAATTTTTTTTAATAGGGAAGTTGTCAAAATTTTACAAAATTAAAAATAAACAAAAAAAAAACAAAATGTACATGATAATAGATTAAATAAAACGTTAAAACTTAAAAAAAAAAAAAAAAAAAAACACTAAAACTTTTTAAAAAAAAAATTGAATCATAAAATGTACCTCAAAAAAAAAGAGACATTATTACAACCTCAACACTTTTTGTTTTTAGGGTGTTTTTTGCACACAAAAAATTGCTTTTACTAACATTTTTTAAAAATATTGAAAAAAAATGTTATTCCAACATCAATATTTTTCGTTTTCGCATTGTCTTTCATGTTTTTTTTTGGGTTTTTTTGCCTAGAGTTCCTATTTTGAGTTTATAGTTCCTGTTTCAATGTTTACATTGTTATGATGATTTCTTTCTATGCTAGATGAATTTCCTCCAATCATATTACTACTTCGGTATGAGCTACTATCATTATGATTGCTACAACCATGTAGACATTTACTTCAGTGATCCTTTCAAGCTTCTATAATGATGTCATGAGTTCTTTCTTCAATCATATGCTTCAAATATGATGCCATCTCCTAATATGAAGCATCATATCATACTCACAATGCTTCTTATCTTGACAGTAATCTCTTAATCATAGTAGAGGTCATTTCACCTTCTACATTTCCTTGTTATGTACCTAAGAGTCCTTAATAGTGAAGATATATTCCTTCCTTCATAGATCTCTTCTCATCGGGTTGTTCTACTTCTTCAATGATATGGGCTTCACTTCTTTCTTTCCTTTTGTTGTTGTGCTTCTTGAGTTTCAGACAATCTCTCTTGAAATTTTCATATTCTTGACAACCATGGCATTGTATCTTTGATATATCGATCTTCTTCTTTTTCTAAGGACCAAACTTTCCAAACTTTCGTTGTCTTCTAGCCGTGACAACAAATGCATGAATTTACTCATTTGATCTCACATCACTTTTTGCTTTCAATCTTGTTTCCTCAATCTTACATAACGACAAAAGTTCACTGAAAGGGGTGGCTTCCTTCTTTCCATAGATGCTTTTTACAAATTTCCCCTTTCCTTCGGTAGTGCATTAAGGACAATGGTGGTCATTTATTTGTCGGAGACTATTTCCCCCAACTCTTGCAGTTGGTCTCTTATTTGTGACACCCTCATAATATATGAGGCTATCCCTTCTTAATTGATACCTTCATCTTATATAGCTCAGTTCTCAAAGATATCAATTCTCTTGCATTGCTTATAGAAAACAATTCTACCAATTTGTCATAGATGTCTTTTGACTTCTCCAAGTTTTCCACATAAGGGGTCATCCATCACTTTCTTTGAATGAACCATAGGATTGAACCAATAGTCATGTCATTATTATTTTCATCAAAAAGTGATTTTCTAGTCCACATCTGGCTTTTCTTCATACAACTACCTCTTCCAAGTCATGTTTCCTTCAAGATCTTCCATCCAACAACATGAGTGCTAGCTGTGGGTGACATCTACAACTTCCTTTTGGTAGCCCTGTATCAACCAATCCAGATGTTGTTCAAAAATAAAATAAAAATGAACATCAAATGAAATTTACCTTTCATGATGGTCTTTCATCATGACATATGATTCTTGTAACATCAGCATCTTGCACAGTCATAAATATATCTCCAAGACTTTCAATGCGAAGGGTTTGTTTTCCTTATAGAGTTTATCAAAGTCTTCATATCCTTTCCATGAAGATATCATAACCAATTCTTTTAGTCATTGGATTCCCCTCTTACGTGATTGGTCGGAGTGAACTGACGTGGACCTTCTATTGGGCCTACACAGCTAGATGTACAGCCCAGAGGACCATTCAAGTCCCATAAGTCAGAGGTCGAGACCAACGCCTCATTGGTAACAAAAGTAGAGCGATGTCGACCTCGACTAGTCAGAGGTCTGGTTGTGTGCTAACAAGAAGAGAGTGTGGCTAATACGCCAACCCGACTAGGTTGGAGGTCGGGGGTTGAGCGGTCGGGACGAAGGCAAGTCCTGAACTCTTAGGATGGGCTGACCCCAACTAAGTCAAAGGGCAGGAGGTTAGGAAATCGAGATGTGAGACGATGTTGTGAGTAGGGAGACATATATGTCTTGACCATCCTGCTCCCATGTTGGTTGGGAAAACTCGTGGCAGACCGATTTGTGGCAGTAAGAGATAGGCGACGATCGTTCCCTATGCAAAAGAAATGAAAGAAAGGAAATATGAAAGTGAGTAAAAAAAATGGGTTTGAGCCTCGTAATCTCGTTTCCATGACCCTACAATGGGGACCATATTTTCCAATGAGGACTCCCTTACTCTAGGTGGGAAAAGGGGGCATATTACAGTGTGGTATCAGAGTTATCCAGGTTCAAAATTGGATTGAATGAGCTTTCGTCACATGCAAGTGATGAAAAAAAAAAAATTTGAGAAATGAAATGAAGAAAATTAAGTGTGTGTTAAAAATAAATTTGTTTTCTTCATTATGGGTTGTAGAAAAGAAAGACAAACCAATATTATTGGAAATTGTTTGAGGATAGGTATATGGTCATGATGTGTGTTTGATGGTTGTATATAGTGAATTTGTTGATTGTTTTGTCATGTTGAGGCTGCTAGTCTGATTATTATGTTGAAGGCATTGAATGATCGATGCATATGATTTGTAAATGTAATTGACACGCTAACATGACTATTTTGTCACAATAGAATCTCCATGGTAAAATCTTGATCCTGAGTTTGCATGATTATTTTAAATGTCTATTGATGTGTGTGATTAACAACACATCACAAGCAGCATTAAACTAAAGAAGTCACAGTGATGAGAGCGGAATGGTTGAATACAATTCCAATCAGTCACAGCGCAGAAGCGATGGGGTCAGAGCTAATGAAGAAGAGAGATCAGTTGGACAAGGGGGAGGGAATCATTCCCCGGACTGGATGGATACCTTGAGAATCCTAAGGGAAGAAGTGACAAGTTGTAAGGCCGCTAATGAGAGGTTGGTAAGAGCCTAAGAAAGGCAAGCAGAGATCAATGAAGTTATCTTGCAAAGTCTCTCGCATTGGCAGAGGAAAAGGCAATCTGAGAAGAGGGAAAGTCATAGAGATAGAAAAAGCCTTCAAGAAATAGAAGAAAACACCAACGTAGGAGATGGTGGTAGATCTAGGAAAAGGCACGGGCAAGGAAGTGAGTACATTGTGCCTGGGGGTGAACTTTTTAGCACCCCAAGGGGAGGAACTAGCATGCACATGTAGTATTCAAGCAAACCCTGTAAGCCTGATGCCCGGAGATGTTGCCATTCTCTCCATCGCCATCATTCAAAAAGCAAAGAAATGGATCATATGCCTGAGTAATTTAATGAGGAAAAAACCACCTACATTTGATGGGGACATGAAGAAAGCAGAGGATGCAGAAGCATGGCTGCTAGGAATTAAGAAATTTTTTAGGATACATGACTATTCAGAGAATATGAAGGCTAGAGTTGCCTCATATAGCTTAAAAGGGAAAGCTGACATATGGTGGGAAGACTTGAAGAATGTTAGAACCATTTCTAAGAAGTGTTGACCTAGGTTGTCATTGATGTCAATATGGCAATATTCTAGATACTAGATGATGATATGAAGCCAAGGGGAAGCAGAGCAGATCCATGAAGAGACAGGAGCAAGGCCATCAGGATAGCCAAGCAATAAGAAAGAGTTTGTTAACAGAGGAGTTAACAAAAGAGGCATATTGCAAATTATCAGAGCAAGAGAGGCATATCAGAAAAGGCAGAAGCCATCAAGGTATGAAGGTATCAAAGGAGGTCTTTTAAAGACATTGCCAAGCTAGAGGAGCCACATTGGAGCAAGAGGAGCAAACAGAACAAAACAGAGCTATCGGAGAGCATATCAGAGGAGCAAAGAGCAGACAGAGCCATCGGAGGAGAAAATAGAGCTATCGGAGCTCAAGAGGAGTCTTATCGGGATTAATATATGCCAGCCAAAGAAGAACGGAATACACATAAGCAGAAGAGTTAAAGGAGTGAAGCATAAAGAAGAGCGGAAGAGTTAAAAGGAGCGGAGCTGTATATGATATATGCAAAATACACTATCGGAGGCGCAAACTCATATATGGATGCATTTACACTATCGGAGCAGAGAAATAGAGTATAAAGGCGGAATATATATATATCGACGATATGATAATCGGTGGTTTGGTTATGTGCCATCACCCCAAACCCCCGATAACAACATATATGTGTAGACCCGACGGAACATATAAGTTCGGGTACATAAACAGTGAAGTTTGCCAAAAGTGTTCCGAAGCATGTTTTAGTGTATTTCAGATTTGCAGGCCTAAGCCTTGGTGCATTCAAACTTGTGAATCTGCAATATATATATGAATATCATATAACTATGATATGTGCAGACTCGCTGCACATTATGAAACGTTTTATTGTATATCGCATCCGCCCATCGCAATAATACCCAAAGGGTTGTCCTCCACAAAGCGTCGATTGCAATAAAGCATGCAAACCCACTTAAACATTACATTATGACTTTATTGTATGTCGCATCTGCCATATCGCAAGAGCTTAAGGCCTTGCCACTTCGAAAGCGTTGATTTCAATATATGTTGCGGACCTGATGGTTCGATTGTAACACAGCTCAATATAATATCACGTACAGTGGAGAATCAGGCCATCGGCCATCAGCGATGTCATGAGCGCGACTGCCGATTGTGATTGCACATCGGACCCGATGCATTTATAGACTCAGGTGTAATAAATTTGAAGTCCGCCCTTAGGCGGTTTAGTCGTTTTGTTTCATATATTCTTGTGTATTTAAATATTTGTATTGCACGGGGTTCTTTAGGCCAAAAATACTATAATAACGCTCCCGATAGTTCAGAAGGCCAGGATGATGCCGATTACAATTGCGATGGTGACGTGGTAGGCAGGGGACATCCTGATTAGTACAGTCTCTCTATGTATGCCTATTATCATTGGAAAAAAGGGGCTCTATTACAGTTTTAACATGCAGCAGTTTTCTCTCTGTGTATTATTCGGTCCTCTCTTATGAATGAATGTGTCCTATGAGCGTTGGTAAACCTGAATAGACAGAGGTAGCCAAAGAATCGGGAAGTCGAAGAAGTAAAGCTAGCGTAGAGGAAGTGACAGCAATCGAGGATCAAGTGAGGCAGAGGAAGCTACAGTGACCGAAAAGCTAAAGCAATGAAGGAGAGGGAAGCCAAAGGACAAGCCAACACAGAGAGCGTCGAAGCGAGCGTTGAGCAAGCCAAAGAGCCGGCGGAAAGAGGAAACTGATAGTTAGAGGCATCAGAAATGTATAGAACAGGAAAAATAGAGAATAGTGGAGTGTTGAATGTGGTTGAAAAAGCTGGAGGAAACAGAGGCAGAGTAAGGTCCAGCAGAACAGAAAAAGGGCCGAAGGACCAACAAGGCAGGAGATAGCCGAAGGGCAAAAATAGTCAGCAGAGAAGCAGTCATGTTGAAGTATTCACTGTGACAGTGAGAACATATGCTTGAACAGAAAGCTAGTTCTTATGCAGAGCTTAGTACAGCAATAGTAGACTCACTAAAGTTGTGTGGAGACATTATCAGAGGTCATGAAGGCTATTGGAGACTCTGTGTGGACAGTATGAAGAGTTGTAAAGACTCCTTCATAAGAAGACTGGTTGTCATTGATGTTGTAGCATGGAGACTACAATGAAGCCATAAACAGACATAACTCAGTAAAGAAGGGTTCTGAGAGCAGAATATTACTATCAAACATGCCTTGACAAGATTGGGATGGAACCCTTGGGGTTGATGCCTCAGAGGTAAGAAGGATTGGAGTCCTTGGGATTAGTGCCTCAGAAGTAGGAAGGATAGGTGTTCTTGGGACTGGTGTCTCAGGAACTGGAAGAATTTAAGTCCTTGGGAGTTGGTGCTCCTAAGTCCAAGATTGTTACCTTGGAAAAACAGAGTTGGAGCTCTGGAGGTTGGAGCCTCACAAAAGTCCAAGTTGGTGCATGGCAACTGATTGCAACCACTTATATATTGTATCTATTTTATTGCAAAGATTAAGTTAATAAAAGCATTTATTCTTGTTGTTCATCTTGTGTTCTGAATATAAATGTTTACGTGGTAAAGCAATAGTCGAAAAAAGAAATACTGATTCACCCCTCCTCTTAGTATTTCCAACAAGGAGGAGTTGACATGGGGAGAGATTGAGAAGCTCTTCAAAGATCGATACCTGTCTGAGCAATACTATGATAATAAAGTGAAAGAGTTCTATGAACTCAAAATGGGTCAGTTAACTAGTGATGAGTATGTCACCAATTGTTTGGAGCTATTGAGGTATGTATCACATCTCAAGGAGGAGAAAATCAAGACTGAAAGGTTCATCGGCGAGCTATCGGTGGTATTTAGAGTTAAAATCGAACTGTTGGAACTGCAAACCTTGAAGGATGCTATCAAGAAATTGGAGCACTTCTATGAACAAGCAAAGCGCAAGCTTGAAATTCAGAGTAGCTGGCAAGTCAAGGGAAATGCTAAATGGGATAAGAATTGGCCCAAAAGAAACCCAGATAGGAGGGAAGTGAAACACCCAGATCAGGCACGAGAATTTCATGAAAGACCCAATATTGTGGTCAAGAAAAATGTGCAACAACCGTTGTAGCCACAGCCCAAGCTTGAAGGTCAAGAACCACTCAAGTGTTGGACTTGTGGTGGGGACCACAAGAGGGGGGACTACCCACATTAGGAAAGTGTTGGACCAAATATTTACCATGCTCAAGAGGCAAGTACAGTGGGTGAAGTGGCCCGGAGTATACCAAGGATTTATGCAGTGATAAACAATCACCAAGCAGATCACCAAGCATCCATCATTGAGATGAAAGGTAAGCTACAAGAACAATTCATCTCTATTTTAATTGATGCATGATCTAACTATAGCTATATTAGCCCAAAACTTGTTGAGAGTTATGAATTGGTCAAGGAATTGCATCAAGAACCTTGGTTGGTTCAATTGGCAACAAGCACAAGGAGAAGAATCAACCATTGGGTAAGGACATGTGCAAGTGAGCTTAGTGACATGCCCGTGACAACCCACTTGAATGTGTTACCATTGGGTGGGCATGACTTGTTATTGGGCATGTATTGGTTGTACTTGCACCAGATCAAGGTAGATTGCTATGAGAAAGCAATAGAATGCTTGGATGAACAAGGAACAAAAAGAGTGTTGCAAGGAAAGAGGAAATCCATATTAGTGAGGTTGATCACTACTATGCGAGCCAAACGCAGCAGCAAGAAAATATGCATGTTTTTTGGAGTACAAGTTTCCAAGAATGAGGAAGTTGGAAAAGAAATAAAAGATAAGGGAATTGAATTGCTTTAAACGTACATTGTTTTGCAACAGTTTGCAGATGTTTTTCCACTAGAGGTCCCCAAACTAGCTCCTCATAGAGAGGTACATTTCTCTATTGGGTTGGTACCAGGATCAGCACCAGCATCCAAGGCTCCATATAGAATGAGCACCCCAGATTTGGTTGAGCTAAAATTACAGCTAAAAGAAATGCTTGACAAAGGTTACATAAGGCCAAGTGTGTCTCCTTAGGGAGCACCAATATTATCTGTAAAGAAAAAATATGAAACCCTTAGATTGTGCATTGATTATAGACAGATGAATAAGGTAACCATCAAGAAAAGGTACCCATTACCGAGGATTGATCATCTCTTTGACTAGTTAAGAGAAGAAGCAGTTTTCTCCAAAATTGACTTGAGGTCAGGTTACCATCCAGTGAGAATCAAGGAGGATATTCATAAAACTGCTTTCATAATAAGATATGGATAAAATGAATTCGTAGTGGTACCCTTTGGGCTCACCAACGCCCCGGCCACGTTCATGTTCATGATGAATGGAGTGTTGCGTCCTTACTTGGACAAGTTCGGCATAGTGTTTGTTGATGGCATATTAATTTACTCAAAAAAATTGGAAGAAAATGAGAAACTGTTAAAATTGGAAACTAGGGCCAAACTCCATGTGGGTCAACTTATTTTTGGCAGCTGATATTTTTATTGGATCCCTCTCGTCGAGAGGTGTAGGATTGATCTAAAGATCATCCAATTCCGATAAGTATTTATGGAGATATGAATTTATTTTGATTATGGAATTATTATCAAGCCAACCAGCAATTTGAGTAGGCTCAAAAGCCCAATACACATGTCTATTCATCATCTACATTTAAACATAAATAGAAGAGGATTTGAAGTCATTTAAGTGATCTCCTCTCCACGTCTTGGGTTTTTGGAGAAGGAGATACACTATGGATTACGCTAGCCTAGTATGATTATGCCCTAATGGAGAACGTAGTCATGAAACCGTAGGCAATGGAGATGTATTCGTCTATGAATTAAGGAGTAGGTATATGAAGCCGCAAGGATAGAAGTAGCCGCGGTCAAAGTATATGGAACCACAGTCAATCAATATGTTGTTCATGAAGAAATATATTACGTTGTTCATGGAGATCTATTCACCATCAATAATGAGGAACTGCACGTTGTTCATGATGAGGACATTACGCTGTAAATGAAGACTCATATACGCTGACCTATCCACAGCAAATGAGAAACATATACGTTGGTAAATCTACAGCAAATGAGACATGTATACGTTGGCAAATGAAACATATATACACTAGCAAATGAGACACATATACGCTAGTAAATGGAGACTCATATACGCAGGCAAATCTGCAGTAAATGACAACATATATACACACAGACAATGGAAATGTATATATACGCAGGCTATGGCAATAAATATCTATGCAGGAAAAAAGGATGTTTTAGGTGCAGTCATAAGGACGCAGTTGTGAGCTATGTATTGGGTCAATACTCAAGCCAATCACAGTCTAGGTCATGGAACCGTAGTAAGTTCAGTGGATATATATTATTGTCTTGCCATGATGCATGATGTATATGGGCAGCATGATGTATATGGGTAGCATGATATATGAGCAGCATGATGTATGAGATCATGAGCATCATGATGAATGAGATCATGTGCATGGGCAACACAAATGATTCATGGAGCATGGACAGCATCATGATGAATGTAATCATGAGCATGGGCAGCTTGATGATGGATGAGACCATGAAAGATGCAGCATGAAGATGAGAGCAGCTCAGTCATCTAGATCCAACACTGTGATGGGGCAGCATGGTGCTACATGGTATGGTAAGGCAAATGGATGAGATGCAGCACTATGATAGGTGAAGAATTCACCTTAGAGAATCAGTTGAAGCAATATGTCTTCAACTAATCTCTATAGATATCAAAAGTCAAAGTGTTGAATTCTATTGTAACTATATTATCTCTCTCACTTTCTCTGTTGAACTTTGAAGAACATAAAAGAAGAATTGATCAATGGTTTCCCCACATTGTGGGGTTTTTCCCTGGCTAGCGACACATCCTATGTCCTCTTGTCTTGGCTTGTCTTCTGCGATTTATATTTATGTTCTATCTGCAGTTTACTTTAATGATGATGTGATTGCTAACTGTGAAAATTTAAATAAATTTCTCTAGCATAGAACATACCTACAATTAACATGGTATCAAAGCTGAGGTGAAGAGAATGCCCAGGCAAGAGTGAAAGAGCAATCACCAAAGACAATAGGGACAAGGATCAATGGGTTCCACATCTCTCTTCTAAGTTCACAAAGGGTGAAGTCGAAGTAGAGCATATTATCTTAATGGCGTAGCGGAAGTTTCTGATGGCCAATCTAAAGATCACTTCATTGGGAAGTTCGGATCTAAGGGTGGAAGGAAAGGCGGATGCCTTGGTTGAAATAATTTCAGCCATTATGCGAAGGAGCGTCTGAATGGAAAAGACACATCTCTTGATGAAGATAACAATCATTCCAGGGACATCTTCAATGATCAAAGGAATGACTGGTAATGCAAGTCATCAAGGAAATGGTCGACTCTTCAAAGAAAGAAAGGAACCCCAGAATCACTTTTATGTACCTGATCGCAAGAAGAACCTGGTGTCCATCTCGGAAATGGAAGTTTAAGGTTTCAGGGTGGCACTCATCGATGGAAAGGTACGTGTTTGAAAATAGATTTTTCAAAGATGTTTTAGAGTTCAGGGTTGTATCAAGTCCACTGGGGACCATGACGATTGACTCAACACCGGAGGCCTGTGAGTTAGATGGTGACCGGGATCCCTGAATTCAAAAAGAGCATGAAGGTACATGTCTGAGATGTAGCAAAGGAAAATCTTACAAGGGTACCATTCCCCTCATGTAGCAGGTCCACGGGTTTGGAACAACCTGCGGAGTTTGAGATTCATGAACAAGGAATCTCATGTATACAGGTGGAAGAAATCCCTCTATGGCTTGAAGCAAAACACCCCGGGCGTAGTATGAGAGGACTAATAGCTGTTTGATGAAGCTGAGATTCAGTAGGAGTGAAACCAATCCAAACCATTACCCAAAGGTTGTGGATGATAGACCTCTCATACCAGCACCTTATGTAGACGAACTATTTCTGACAGGTGCAGACCCTCTCATTTGCAGAAGTAAGAGGGAGTTGGATTCCGGACATATGTTTTGCAGCTAGCATGGTGAGCTCATATTTGGTTGAGCCTCAATGGATTTATGCCAAGAATCTTCTGAGATATCTTCAGGGCACAATCTCTCATGGATTGAGATACACTGCCGAAAATATGAAAACTGCATGATGATTTGAATGCTGATTGGGCAGGCAGTGTGGAGGATCACTAGAGCACTTTTCAGTGCTAGTTCTCTTTGGATTCTGCTTCGATATCATGGATGAGCGAGAAGCATAAATTGGTTGTTATAAGTATCACCGACACCGGATACGTAACTATGAGTATGACCTCGTATGAAGTTGCCTAGTTGTGGAAACTCTTTAGTGAGTACACATGATGAATACCACTGTGATTCTCTGTGACAACCAGAGGTGGGATTCAATTATTGAGGAATACCATATTCAATTATTGCTCCAGCAGATAGACATCAGATACTGCCTTATCTGGGATATGGTAAGTTGATGAGCAAGGAGGCTCCATCGCACTGAGATGATGTACAGGTCGCTACACTTTGTCAGAGCCTCGGGGAAAGATCAAA
>APFE031676829.1:123252-209939 GCA_000404065.3 Pinus taeda | reverse complement strand
GATTAGTTCTCCTGTGAGGTCTGTATGATGTGTTCTCCATGACGATTGTGTAGCAGGATGATTAGTTCTCCTGTGAGGTCTGGATGATGTGTTCTCCATCACGACTATGTAGCAGGATGATTAGTTCTCCTGTGAGGTCTGGATGACGTGTTCTCCATGACGATTATGTAGCAGGATGATTAGCTCTCCTGTGAGGCCTCGATGATGTGTTCTCCATGGTGATTGTGTAGCAGGATGATTAGTTCTCCTGTGAGGATAGGATTGATTAAATTCTCCTGTCGAGGCATCCTACCCATGCAGTCTGGGACTCATGGGAAATACCTCTCATCTGATCAATGAGCAGGGAAATGAGGATAGGGACCATAATAGTACCGATGGACACATCGTTGTATCTACCGTACTCCCTATGCTAGGATGACCTTCATTGATCTGGGATCAATGATATTGGTCTGGGACCAGTGGTAAGATTTGTACCTACTATGACGCTGACTTCGGGTCAGGGTGGGGACTAGTCTGGGACCAGTGATACATACTCTGAGATTGACTTCGAGTCAGTGGAGGACTGGTCTGGGACTAGTGGTAGGAGTGGTACCCACTATGACGCTGAAATTGGGTCAGTTGAGACTGGTCTAGGACCAATGGTACGCATTCTAAGATTGACTTCGGTAAGTGGAGAATGGTATGAGACATTCTCGATCAATTCTTCTTCTTCATAGTTGAGCAGAGCAGAGCAGAGCCAACAAAGCAAGCAGAGTAGAGCATAGCAAGCAGAGCCAACAGAGTTGAGTAGAGCATAACAGAGCTAGCAGAGCTGAGCAGAGCTAAGAAGAGCTAGCAGAGCTGTGCAGAGTTGGGCAGATCAGTGCAGGGCACTGATGGCAGAGATAGTACAATCAGACATATGGATCAGCGGATGGAGTTCTCCCTAGTTGAGAGGGAGTGTTAAAATTGGAAACTAGGTCCAAACTCCATGTGGGTTAGCTTATTTGTGGCAGCTGATATTTTTATTAGATCCCTCTCATCGAGAGGTGTAGGATTGATCTAAAGATCATCTGATTCCGATAAGTATTTATGGAGATATGAATTTATTTTGATTATGGAATTACTATAAGGAGAGCTTCAGCATAAATCACATAAGAAAGATTTCTGCCAACGCGTTTCGAACCAACCCATGTGGTTCATCGTCAGGACAAGTTGAGAATGCAGATCTAGCTCAGCGTTATAAATAGTCCAAGCAGAGACTCCAACGGCTAAAATACTCCAACGGCTACTTTATCCTTTAAGAACCCCAGTCAAACTTCCTGTAATTAAATTTAATATTAAAATGTTATTAAATTCAGAGCTATTAAATTTAATTACAGGAAGTTTGACTGGGGTTCTTGAAGGATAAAGTAGCCGTTGGAGTATTTTAGCCGTTGGAGTCTCTGCTTGGACTATTTATAACGCTGAGCTAGATCTGCATTCTCAACTTGTCCTGACGATGAACCACATGGGTTGGTTCGAAACGCGTTGGTAAAAATCTTTCTTATGTGATTTACGCTGAAGCTCTCCTTATAACAATGGCTAATCACAGAAGTCTCAATTCTACTATGGAATTACTATCAAGTCGACCAGCAATTTAACTAGGCTCAGAAGCCCAATAGACGTGTCTATTCATCATCTATTTTTCAATATAAATAGAAGAGGATTTGAAGTCATTTAAGTGATCTCCTCTCCACGTCTTGGGTTTTTGGAGAAGGAGATACACTATGGATTATGATGGCCTAGTATGATGATGCCCTGATGGAGAATGCAGTCATGAATCTGCACGCAATGGGGATGTATTCATCTATGAATTAAGGAGTTGGTATATGAAGCCGCAGGGATAGAAGTAGCCACAGTCAAAGTATATGGAACCATAGTCAATCAATACGTTGTTCATGAAGAAATATATTACGTTGTTCATGGAGATCTATTCATCGTTAATAATGAGGAACTGCACGATGTTCATGATGAGGACATTACGTTGTAAATGAAGACTCATATACACTGACCTATCCGCAGCAAATGAGCAACATATACACTGGTAAATCCGCAGAAAATGAGACATATATATGCTGGCAAATGAGACATATATATGCTGGCAAATGAAACATATATACACTGGCAAATGAGACACATATACGTTGGTAAATGGAGACTCATATACGTAGGAAAATCTGTAGTAAATGACAACATATATACACACAGGCAATGGAAATGTATATATATGCAGGCTATGGCAATAAATATCTATGCAGGCAAAAAGGACATATTAGGTGCAGTCATAAGGATGCAGCTATGAGCTATGTATTGGGTCAAAACTCAAGCCAATCGTAGTCTAGGTCATGGAACCGTAGTAAGTTCAGTTGATATATATTATTGTCTTGTCATGATGCATGATGTATATGGGCAGCATGATGCATGATGTATATGGGCGACATGATATATGAGCAGCATGATGTATGAGATCATGAGCATCATGATGAATGAGATCATGTGCATGGGCAGCACAAATGGTGCATGGAGCATGGACAGCATCATGATGAATGTAATCATGAGCATGGGCAACTTGATGATGGATGAGACCATGAAAGATGCAGCATGAAGATGAGAGCAGCTCAGTTATCTAGATCCAGCACTGTGATGGGGCAGCATGGTGCTACACGGTAAGGTGCGGCAAATGGACGAGGTGCAGCACTATGATAGGTGAAGGAGTCACCTTAGAGAATCAGTTAAAGCAATATGTCTTCAACTAATCTCTATCGATATCAAAAGTCAAAGTGTTGACTTCTATTATAACTATACTATCTCTCTCACTTTCTCTGCTGAACTTTGAAGAACATAAAAGAAGAATTGATCAAGGGTTTCCCCACATTGTGGGGTTTGTCCCTGGCTAGCACGACATCCTGTGTCCTCTTGTCTTGGCTTGTCTTCTGCGATTTATATTTAGGTTCTATCTGCAGTTTACTTTAATGCTGACGTGATTGCTAATTATGAAAATTTAAATAAATTGCTCTACCATAGAACATACCTAAAATTAACAGAAACATTTGGTTGTAGTGTTACAGTTGTTGAGATAGCACAAACTCTACTCAAAACTTAGTGAGTGTGACTTTTTCCGGTCACAGATACATTACCTAGGGCATGTTGTATGTGAGGAAGGCCTATCAGTTGGAATTTAAAAGATCAAATCCATAGAGTGACTGAGACCAAAAAACATAGATGAGGTTAGATCATTCATGGGGTTGGCAGGATATTGCAGGAGATTTATTTGAAATTTCTCGAAAATCAGTCATCCCATTACAGCCTTGCGGAAGAAAAGGAAAAGATTTGAGTGGACTGCACAATGTGCATGTTGTAACTTTTTCTAACACCTTTAAAAGTTACAAAAAAAATTCAAAATTTTGCTAAGTGATTTCTTGGCTAAATTTTGAGTTATATATAAATTCCCATCAAGTTCTCACCACCTAAAGCCTTCACTTAATTAATCTTCCAAAATAATCATGCACTCCATGAGTCAAAATCGGTAAATATCCCTTTTCATTTCTAGCCTTAATCCAAACATGTCTATACCAAACTCATATCTAGCCTTAATTTTTATCTAAATTCCTTGGCCCCATTCTACCTATTCCCAAATTTTATATTTCATTCAGAAATAATATTTTTATTTCCACCTTTGTTTTACCCATCACTTCATTCACATTTTACCCTTATTATCATATCCCCATAATTTTTTATATAGTTTACTATACCCTACCATTATTTTATTATTCATCCATTTTTCATTTATTTTTTTCTTCGTAAATACTAATTCTATTAAAAAAGGTGTAAAAATATATACAATGAGGTCAAGACCTCAGAGGAGGCCAAGGCCATTCCAACCAGAAACTCAGGGACATTACAATTCAGGCCTTCAACCAAATTTACAGTACAGACTTCAAAATTTTGACTTTGGGCTCTGACAAACTGAAATATTTTACCAGGACTGAGATCGTCATGCCCTTCATTGACCAAAGAAGCAAAAAAGCAACTAGCATAGCCATATTTATACAAAAAGTAGAACCTATATTGGCTATTGCCACTGCCTGTTGCGTGAGAATGAACCAGACACAGACATCTAACTTCAGAATCAAAGACACAAAACCAAAATTGCATAACATATAGGCTAGAAGGCCACCTAGCAAGAGAAGAGACATGATTAATCTGCATGTTTTGGTGAAGTTGGCTTGTCCTCGTTCACCTGGCTGGTAGAAGCTACCCAAGTCACGAAACCGTCTTCATCATATGTCGGTGCGTCTGCATCAGGAGTAGTTACCATATTTAAAATACCAACTGCCCTTTGAGACGGCCCGCAGGCCAGAATATCATTCTGAGTCTGATCCACTGGCTGCTGAGGCGCTTCCGAAATAGGGGCATCCTCTTGCATGTGATCCGCATGGAACACCATCCCTGTCAAGTCCCCTTGAAGAACACTATCTTCCTGAGAGTGGGTGGAGATAGTCGGAGTCGAGCTGAGCTGGTTGCTCTCCTCCTCTGAGACAATTATGGTAATACTTGCTGTCAAAACAGGCCTGTTGAGCCGACTTTGAAAAGTAAACCTGGAGGTCTGGAATGAATTGTTCGGGATAGGGCTAGCTTGATCCAGAGGCAAAGAAGAAGGGGGAGCTGAGGCGATAGGGGCAACATTCTGTGGAGCAGGGCGAGAAGGGCGACCTCTATTCCCTATGTGGCTACCTCGACGTGGGATTCCTCGGCTGCGAGGCATAGTCAGAGAGGCAAATGTGCCGGGAGAGCGACTGAGGCAAAGCAGGCCAGGAACAGTAGGAGCGCGGAAAGTTACAGGGAGCTTCCAAATCCAAGCTAACAGCCAGACTCAAAAGACCAAGCAGAGGTGTTGAAGCAGCTCTGCTTCATAATAAAAAGAACCAGCGGCTGAGACAGGGGCATTGTGCGGATCCATGCCAATAAGCCAACTTGTTTGTTGTGCAGCCATGCTCGCATTAATGCCAGACCATATTCGAGACTGCTCGATATTAATTTCATCTGCCTTGAACTTAATTTGCCATCCTACGACGCGTATCCTACGGATCATCCGCCTGCCATCCGTCAGGCCATATATTTGAATTGTGCAGTTTGTCATTGATAACTGTTAATGCCACCCGCATCCGGGTCATCCATTTTTCATTTTTACCATAATCTCACGTTAAAATTATTATATTTTACTTTATTCTTTATTTTGTTTATTTATCTTATTATTCCATACTACACCTATTATAATTTTCTATTTTTTATTTTTATCCAAACCTATGTCACAACGCCTCTTTTTGCACATTAAAACACCATAATGTACATTGCCTCGAGATGTGTGAAATAATAATCGATGGTTTGTGGGGCCCGTGCCTATCCAACCTTTAACCTAACTCAACCCCCCCACCCCCACACCTTGCAAAGTTGCTTCATTTTACCATCTTTTACACACGTCTCTATCTCATGTATTGCGGACCCCCCCACAATATTGTTGCAATACCATTTACCAAATTGGTTTCAATTTAAAATGTAAGGTGAAAATGTCTATGAGGTATGGCCCGAGAAAAAATTAAAAATCACAATGTGTGCATTGAAGGGATAATTGAGGGAATATTTTTATAGTTCTATTTTTCTGAAATAAGCTTATGGGCAAAAGCTTGAGGTAAGAGGATGTCAGACCAACAATTAAAATATATTTTAGTACAAGTAAAATGAGGATACATGTTCCAGAAGTACATTTTAATACAAATCATGGAGTTTCCAATGTTATAAAGAAATGGTTCCTCGAGGAGGTTAGACCAACAATTGAAATATATTTTAGTGCAAGTAAAATGAGGATATTGTTGAGAAATGAAGGGCAATTTAAATATTCAATTTCTCTTGACTATGATAACTGCTTGTGATATTATTTCCTTAGATTCTTCTTCTTATTGTTAACATGTGTTATTATCATCAACCAACTATCAAAACAAGAATATCGAAATTGCACAAGTACACAAGATATTGGCACCAAGCCAGGGCAAAAACCTCTCCAAATTGTGAGAGGAGAAACCCTTTGAACGCTTTCTTATAGAATCTTTAATGAGGAATTCCAAGACCCAAACTTTGACTCAACAATGCCTTCAACATCAAATGAAATTACCTCCAAAACATGTACCCAAACAAATTGTCTCCTTCTGCAATTCTAAACAGTATCGCAGGTCTGCAACAAGAGTATGACGGTCATTAAATATGGTCTAGGACAGGCTCATCTAGCCTCCTCTTATCCTCGTACTTCTTGTAGACCCATCATACATATAATAACTTGTTTATTTGAGCTCGATTTGAGACCTCGTGATGCCCAAGGAGTGACTGTTCTATAGCAGTGAGAATAGAACCTTCCACTTCAGAACGTAGACACGTGCTAGAAGAGTTAGGGCTCTTCTAGCCCTTTGATGACTTCGATCTCCTTGGCAATGACTTCCTCCTTCAAACTGCGGCTAGATTGGACCTCCAACCCAATAACATACTCATATAATGTGATGCCCTAGATCATATCAGAATGTCGCACGTGTGAACAGACGTGATGATGAACTCGGATGAGGGAACAAACTTCCTCATTGACTACGGCTACCTTTTCTTTGACCCTTTCACTTCGCTTTTCCTTCATGAATGAATGAGAATGAATCTGTGTTATGAGGAGGTATTAACACTGCCTTTATATAGGCTTGCCTCCTCATCTCTAGGCCGACATGATCCCTTGATTAGGCCGACATAATAAGAGGCTTCCAAAATTGTCCAAATGAATTATTTCAACTAGTTTCTTTGCATCAATTCAGTGGGTACATGTTGGATTATTTCATTGATGATCTAGAAGGACTTTTGACTTATGACAATTACATTTACAAGTGTAACAACACATGATTGTATTCATTTTACATTACTCATCCTAAGGTTCTCAATTGGAGCCACAACTAGACCAAGAAACTTCTTGAGCATGAAACCCATGTCTCAAGCAAAAATATAAAAAATTTCTTGATACAAAACTACATCATTATAATATTTGATATTATGAAGACCAAACCTAGTTACACTATTTTCAACACTCCCTCTTAACTAGGCAGGTATTCATACAAACATGGTACATGGACATTCTCAATACAAGAATTCTCATAAGAAAAGAGTCTGATTAGTTATCCATCTGTTCTAGCATCATTTCAACCAACATTGTTTCCATATAGCAAGGCCTTGACTAACCTCTCTATCTCTCAAATAGATCAGAGCACAATGTTGGCGAGACCAATGACTTATAGACACACTCGTCATTGTCTCTCTTAGGTTCATACCCACCCAGGTGTTCTCTGAGTATGCCCTACTAGGACTATTCTCATCTTGGGTTCCCAACCCTCAAGAATATCGGTCCTCTTGCCCATTCTTATCTTGGATTCCCTACCACATTCTCAAAGAGTGTCGGATGCCAGATGATAACTCAATCCTCCATTTCTTCTTCATTCTCAGAAGACAGAAATGTAGTGTCTATCTTTCCCTCTCAAATAGGGATGACATATCAACCGGACCAAGCTTGTCTCTAAAACACACAAGCTTCTTGTTCAGAAGCGATTTCGTTAATATGCCGGCAGTCTGTTCATTGGTGGGAACATATTCCAGCTTCTGAATATAATTATACTTGTTATTAATGTGCTTTGTCTTCCCATGAAACACTGGGTCCTCAGACAATATTATACAACTGGTATTATCACAATGAATAGTTATAAGGGCCAACGGTCCTACAAACAAGTCAGATAACAAATTCCTCAACCAGATCGCTTCCCGGCTGACTTCACATACTTGGCTTCAACACTGCTTAAGACAACTGTCTCTTGCTTCCTACTCATCCAAGAGACCATCGAGGATCCTAGATTGAAGCATCCTCCAGTAGTGCTCCTTCCATCCTTCTCGTTGCCTCCCCAATCGAAACCAGTAAATCCTGTCAGAAGTACATATTTTCCTTTATCATATTTTAGGCAATGATATATGGTTCCTCGTAAGTATCTCAGTATATGCTTGGCTGCCACCCAATGATCATGATGGGGCTCCATCTGGATCTGACTAAGAACATTCACTACAAAACGTATATCTGGCCGACTATTTACCAAGTCCATCAGGGATCCAATTAGTTTCATATACCTTGTGGGATCAACCAAACTGGATTCAGAGTTTCTTAATAGTCTCAGGTTTGTAATCATAGGAGTTGACATAGGCCATCATATCAAACCTCTTGAGAATTTCAATTACATACTTCCCTTGACCCAAATAAATCTCATTGGGTTCTTGCCATACTTCCAATCCCCGATAATAGTGCATGGATCCCAGATCCTTCATATCAAATTATGTAGTCAATTATTTCTTGCATTCCTAAATACGTTCTTGTTAAAATTGGAAACTAAGGCTAAACTTCATGTGGGTCACCTTATTCATGGTTGATAATATTTTTCCTAGATTCCTCTTGTCGAGAGGTGTAGGACTAATCTAAATATCATCTGATTCCAATAAGTATTTATGGAGATATGAATTCATTTTGATTATGGACTAATTGTCAAAGTCAGCCAGTGTAGGCTCAGAAGCCCAACAAACGCATCTATTCATCATCAACATTTGCATATAAATAAAGCATGTCTCCTCCTCATTTGGACACACACCTTTCATCTATCTCTCTCTCTCTCTCTCTCCCTCTCCTGCGTAGAAAGGTCTCTCTCTCACACGAGGGAAGGAAGGATGTAGTTTTCTAGGGTTTACAAACTGCAAATCGGAACTTTGACCTGCATTGACCAGCATTCTCTCTCTCTGGACTGCGCAATACGTGAAGCTAACTCTCTTTGGAAGGCCGCATTTTTTGGCATAGGAATCAAGGTGATCCGACCGCCGATTTGACAGATATTGACTACCCTAGTTTAGGGCTGATCTAGGGTTTGTTGCTGCTAATATAAATCAGATTTTTGTACTATTTCTCTCTGGTGAATTATTGAAGTTAAAAGAAGATTTGATCAAAGGGTTTCCCCATATTGGGGTTTGTCCCTGGCTAGCCGCCACATCTTGTGTCTCTTGTCTTGGCTTGTTTCCTGTCGATCGTTTTTAGTTCTATCTTCACTTTACTTGATGTAGATGTGATTGCAAATCTGTGGATAATAATAAGAAAAATATGTAAACTACTCTAAGCATAGAACATACCATAACTTAACATGGTATCAGAGCTGAGGTGAAGACAAAGCCCAAGCAAGAGCAAGAGCAATCACCGAAGAGAAGGTTAGCACAGTTATCTAAAAAGAACTATGGGGTCCTCAACACACTTCCCTATTGAAGACAAACTCCTTGAGAAGTCTGACTACCACGAATGGAAGATGTCTCTCGATCTAACATTAGAAGAACAAGAAGTGTTGGACCATATGAGACGCGGAGTTGTTGAGCCTCCATCAAAAAATGCATCCGTTGCTGCCAGGAAAAAATGGACCAAGGGAGAATTCAAAGCAAAAAAGATCATCTGGGAATCTATAGACAAGTGCTTGGTGGCCTATGTTTCTGAGTTGAACACCTCCAAGGAAATATACGATAGATTAGTGAGTTTATTTAAAGTTAATGATGCAAATCAAGTTTTGTTTCTTAGAAATAAGCTGAAGGAAATTAAGAAGGGCAAAGATGAAAATATGCAAGCATATTTCTTAAGAATCACTAAGATCAAGAACGATCTCCTATCTATTGGGGAAGTAATTCCTGACAGGGAAATGGCACTCACAACTCTTTAAGGACTACCATCTGAATGGTATATATTCAGGACTACTCTCCTCAACAATAATGTAATTTCTAGATTTGAGGAATTAATGGCAAGATGCATTCAAGAAGAAGCAAGGATGGAAGAACGGGAAATGCCCACACTTAAAGGTCATCCCGCTACCTTTTCTTCTCATGCTAAAACAAGAAACAGTTCCGAGGCTAAATCCAAAGGAAAAGCTGGACCAAAGGGTGGAAGAAAAGGATGATGTTACCATTGCAATAACCCAGGTCATTATGCAAGGGAGTGTCCTGATAAAAGGAAATCACACCGGGATGATGATCAAAATCCCTCTCAAGGTAATCAAAGAAATGGCAGGTCAAATGGCCGAGGTAAAAGGAGTGTTGGAAATCAAGGAAGAGGACAACTATTCAAGAAGGCAAGAAATTCTAGGTATGAATCTAACACTATTGAAAATAAGCAGGATGAATATTATCTACCAGCTACTCTATCTACCTCTGCTCCTCCGGACTCGCTGGGAAATTGGCTTATTGATAGTGGTGCCTCAAGGCACTTCACTGGTTACAAAGAAGTTCTCCATAATCTAATAGAGAAAGAAACCAACCTGGAAATTGTCCTTGGAGATAACATGAAATATCCCGTGAAAGGTGTAGGCAATGTCTCTCTTAAATTGAATCAATGTAATACAATCCACCTACAGGATGTATTATATGTTCCTGATCTCAAAACGAACCTGGTGTCCATTTCGACAATGGAAGAGAAAGGCTACAAGGTGGCTT
This sequence comes from Pinus taeda, assembly GCA_000404065.3. NCBI lineage: Eukaryota > Viridiplantae > Streptophyta > Pinopsida > Pinales > Pinaceae > Pinus > Pinus taeda. The sequence continues at coordinate 199,346 of APFE031676829.1, read as the reverse complement.
TCAGCGATGGCAAGGTATGTGTATGGAAAAACAATATTAAAGGTGCCTTTACTCTTAGGTTTCGAGTTTATTCATTATATCAGGTCGAAGGAAGTCCGCTAGGTTTCATGTCTTGTGACACATCTCTTGAGTCCGAACTATGGCATCGGAGGTTTTCTTACCTTCATTATAAATCTCTACCTGATGTAAGAAAAATGGTGACCAGGATGCCCAAGTTTAGATTAGAGCAAGAAGGTGTAAGTCTCGGATGTGCCGAAGGAAAGCTAAAAAGGGGACCATAACCCTCAAGCCAAAGCAAGACCTCTGATATATTGCAGTTAGTTCACTCAAACACATCTGGTATGATGCCTGTGAACTCCTTGGGAGGATATTCATATTACCTCACTTTTACAGATGACTATTCTCGCAAGACTTGGATACACTTCTTGAAAAAGAAGGATGAAGTGTTCTATTGGTTTCGACACTTCAAAGTCTTGATCGAGAATCAAACCGAAAAGAAGATCAAGATCTTAAGGACTAATAATGGGACTAAATACGAATCTAATGAGTTTCATGATTTTTGTAAAGAGGTTAGCATTAAGAGGGAGACTACTACACCATACACTCTTGAACAGAATGGTGTAGCGGAAAGGAAGAATCGTACCGATGGACGCATCGTTGTATCTGCCGTACTCCCTATGCTAGGATGACCTTCATTGATCTGGGATCAATGATACTAGTATAGGACCAGTGAGAGTGGTACACACTCTGAGACTGATTTCGGGTCAGTGGAGGATGGTATGATACATCCTCGATCATTTCTTCTTCTTCATAATTCGAGCAAAGCAGAGCCGAGAAGAGCAAAGCAGAGCAAAGCAAAGCAAAGAAGAGCAAGTAGGGTCAAGCCATACAGGACAGAGCATTTGATGGATGGACAACAAAAGACAGTCCGACAAATTGCAGATGAAGTTCTCCCTGGTTGAGAGGGAGTGTTAAAATTGGCAACTAGTGGCAAACTTCATGTGGGTCACCTTATTCATGGCTGATAAGATTCCTCTCGTCAAGAGGTGTAGGATTGATCTAAAGATCATCTGATTCCGATAAGTATTTATGGAGATATGAATTTATTTTGATTATGGACTAATTGTCAAATCCAACCAGCAACTTGTGTAGGCTCAGAAGCCAAATAGACGCATCTATTCATCATCAACATTTGCATATAAATACAGGATGTCTCCTCCTCATTTGGACACACACTTTTCATCTATCTCTCTCTCTCCTGCGCAGAAAAAAGTCTCTCTCTCTCTCTCTCTCTCTCTCTCTCTCTCTCTCTCTCTCTGCGTAGAAAGGTCTCTCTCTCATACGTGGGAAGGAAGGACGCAGTTTTCTAGGGTTTACAAACTGCATATCGGAATTTTGACCAGCGTTGACTAGCATTCTCTCTCTCTGGATTGCGCAGTAGGTGAAGCTGACTCTCTTTGGAAGGCTGCATTTTTTGGCACAGGAATCAAGGTGATCCGACCACCGGTTTGACAGATATTGACTGCCCTATTTTAGGGTTGATCTAGGGTTTGTTGTTGTTGATATAAATCTGATTTTTGTATTATTTCTCTCTGTTGAATTATTGAAGATAAAAGAAGATTTGATCAAAGGGTTTCCCCATATTGGGGTTTGTCCCTGGCTAGCCGCCACATCTTGTGTCTCTTCTCTTGGCTTGTTTTCTATCGATCATTTAATGTTCTATCTGCACTTTACTTAATGTACATGTGATTGCTAATCTGTGGATAATAATAAGAAAATAAGTAAATTTCTCTAAGCATATAACATACCATAACTTAATAGTTCTTCTACACTAGTTAGTAGAAGATCATCTACATATAGTAAGATGATGACAGGTTCATCCTTTACGACTTTGATGTAGAGGTTGGGATCAACCAAACTTTTGATAAAGCCCAGTGTTTGCAGATAAGCATCCATCCTGGCATACCATGCTCTAGGTACTTGCTTGAGGCCATATAGAGTGTTTTTCAACCTGCAAACATAGCCTTCGTTACCCTTGACTTCAAATCCCAAAGGTTGCTCAATGTAGACTTCTTCATCTATGGTGCCATTCAGAAATGCAGTCTTTATGGGCATTTCATGAACTTTCCACTTCATGGATGTTGCCAGAGAAATTAGTGAACGAATGGTTGTATATCTTGTTGTAGGAGCAAAGGTTTCTTCATAGTTAATTCCTTCTTGAGAGAAACCTCTAGCCACAAATCTGGCTTTATATTTGTCTATGCTCCCATCCACAACATGCTTGATCTTGTAAATCCATTTCGAAGTTAGCACATATTTGTTTTCCGGTCTAAGAAAAATTTCCCAAACACCATTCTTCATTATAGATTGGTATTCCTCATTCATGGCAGACTTCCATTTAGAGTGCTTCAAAGCTTCTTCAAATGTGGATGGCTCATCTTCTATCAATTTTGACATGTAGGCTGCATACCCAGAGTACCTTTTAGGTTTCTTGCTTTCTCTAAATTTTCCACTTGCCTGGTGTCTTTTAGCGTCTTGAAGTGTGGAGGTCAACCAATCAGGTCTCTTCCTCTTTTCAGGGATAGTGACAGGTTCGCTAGGACCTTCATCTTCTTGATGAGCATATTCTTCTTCTTTATTGACTTCTTCCTCAAATATAGGAAGATCCTCATCGGAATCAGATGAAATATCTTTTGACTTTTTGAATGCAATAGTCTCATCAAAGATTACATCTCGGCTTACCTCTATTTGATGGCCTTCCTTGATGTAGATTCTGTAAGCCTTGGATGAATTACTATATCCCACAAATATTCCCTTCTTGCTTGTTGGATCTAGCTTCTTCCTTTTTTCCTTGGGAATGTGGATATATACTAGACATCCAAATATTCAGAGATGGTCCATAGTAGGTTTCTTTCCAATGAAAACTTCTTTAAGAGTTCGATTATTCAGAGACCTGTGGGACTTCTATTTTGAATATAAATAGCAGTCTTCATTACTTTGCCCCAGAGGAATTTAGGTAGATCTTGGTCATGAAGCATTGCCTTGACACTTTATTCTATGGCCTTATTCTTCCGTTCAGCTACTCCATTTTTCTCGGGATTATATGGAACTATGAGCTCTCTCTTAATCCGAACCTCCTTGCAGAACGCTATAATTTCCTTAGAAGTGTATTCTCCACCGTTGTCAAATCTTAAAATCTTGATCTTTATTTTTGTGAGATTTTCCACTTCAGCTTTGAATTCTTGAAATTTTGAAAAGACTTCATCTTTGGATTTAAGAAGGTAAACCCAAGTTTTCCTAGAGTGGTCATCTATGAAGGTGACATAGTATAGATGTCCTCCAAGAGATTTGGTCATGGAACCATAGACATCAAAGTGTATGAGATCAAGTGTCTCTTGAGCACGTGATGTGCTATGTCCAAATGGTTACTTTGCAATATTTCCCAATGCACAACCCTTACATACACCTTCATGTTCTTCCTTGAGGTTTGGGATTCCATTTACTATGGAATTTAGGGTGGGAAGAATTTTGAATTGAAGGTGAACCAATCTTCTATGCCATAATTCACATGGATTAATTTCAATATGAAGAAGTGCTTGATTTATAGGAGAAGCCAATCTATATAATCTACATTCTCGGACACCATTGGTTATAGCCTTTTCAATGCTTGACTCTTTAGCCCAAACAACTACCCTTCCATCTATAAAAGAAACTCTATCACCGTTTTCTTCTAAAGATGAAATAGAAATAAGATTTTTGCACAGCGCTGGAACATAAAGGATGTTGTTGAGATGAATGTTGCTTCCATCTTCAAGCTTGATAGAGGTAGATCCGATGCCTTTTACTGGATAATTTTTGTCGTCACCAAGCTCCACAGAATAGGAATACTTTCCTTTGGAGAGATTCTTGAGTTGATATTGTGTCCCGTCATATGTCTCAAAGTTCCATTGTCTATTACTCAAATGTTCTCGTCTTGGAATGTGCCCGAGAGTGCGGAGAATAAACAATCAGCTTTTGTAGATATATCAATTTTGGAGATCAAATAGACACATGCTTACTTGATCTTTAGACCAATGAAACTTGACAAAATTGATCTGAGGTTAGCCAATTTCTTCATGAGGTAGATGGTCTTCTTCACGCCCTTTGTAGAACCACCCTCTGATACCATGTTGAGAAATGAAGGGAAATTTAAATATTCAATTTCTCTTAACTATGATAACTGCTTGTGATGTTATTTCCTTAGGTTCTACTTCTTATTATTAACATGTGTTATTATCATCAACTAGCTATCAAAACAAGAAGATCGAAATTGCACAAGTACACAAGATATTGGCACCAAGCCAGGGAAAAAACCTCTCCAAATCATGAGAGGAAAAACCCTTTGAACTCTTTCTTATAGAATCTTTAATGAGGAATTCCAAGACCCAAACTTTGACTCAACAATGCCTTCAACATCAAATGACAATACCTCCAAACATGTACCCAAACAAATTGTCTCCTTCTACAATTCTAAACAGTATAGCAGGTTTGCAACAAGAGTATGACAATCAGCAAATATGGTCTAGGACAAGCTCATCTACACTGCTCTTATCCTCGCACTTCTTGTAGGCCCATCATACATATAACCTATTGATTTGAGCTTGAATTGAGATCCTATGATGCCAAAAGAGTGATTGTTCTAGAGTAGTGAGAACAGAACCTTTCGCTTCAGAACTTAGACACGTGCTAGGAGAGTTAGGGTTCTTCTAGCCCTTTGATGACTTCGATCTCCTTGGCAATGGCTTCCTCCTTCAAACTGCAGTTAGATCGGACCTCCAAACTAATAACATACTCATATAACACGATGCCCTAGATCATATCAGAATGTCGCACGTGTGAACAGACGTGATGATGAACTCGGATGAGGGAACAGAGTTCCTCATTGATTGTGGCTACCTTTCCTTCAACCCTTTCACTTCGCTTTTCCTTCATGAATGAATGAGAATGAATGTGTGTTATGAGGAGGTATCAGTGTTGCCTTTATATAGGCTTGCCTCCTCATCTCTAGGCCGACGTGATCCCTTGATTAGCCCAACATAATAAGAGGCTTCCATAATTGTCCAAATGAATTATTTCAAGCAGTTTCTTTACATCAATTCAATGGGTACATTTTGGAGTATTTCATTGATGTTCTAGAAGGACTTTTGACTTATGACAATTACATTTACAAGTGTAACAATACATGATTGTCTTCATTTTACATGACTCATCCTAAGGCTTTCAATTGGAGCCAAAACTAGACCAAGAAACTTCTTGAGCATGAAACCCATGTCTCAAGCAAAAATATAAAAAATTGCTTGATACAAAATTACATCATTACAATATTTGATATTATGAAGACCAAACCTAGTTACACTATTTTCAACGGATACATGTCTCGGAAGTACATTTCAATTCAAATCATGGAGTTTCCAATGTTATAAAGAAATGTTTTCTCCATGTAGAATAATTTTACAGAGGTAAAAATAAAATTTTACAAAGCAGATAAATAAATATTTTATGTTATGGATATAAGGAGTAAAGGAATTATAAAGAGGAAAATGCACATGAACAGAAAATTTGGATACTTTATTATCCAAATTTTTTACAGAAGTGAAAAGTGGGGATAAACAAATTATTTTCATAGTTTACCAAACATAGTTTTCAAAACCACAAGAAGTAAATCAGTGAACAGAAAATTTGGATACTTTATTGTCCAATTTTTTTATAGAAGTGAAAAGGGGGGATAAATGAATTATTTCATAGTTTATCAAACATGGTTTTCAAAACCACAGGAAGTAAACCAGTGAATGGTTTTCCAAAAAAAAAAAAAAAAAAACTATATATGAAGTTTCATTTATTCGTAACTATACCAAAAATGGTCAAAACAAAATATGAAAACAATGGATGGTTTGGGTAAATTATTTTAAATTTCATTTATGAAATGCATAAATAAATAAATAAATACTACAATGGAGAAGTATTACACAACATGATTTTCTCTAAGAGACATTGTTTTTTAAAACTGTATTCACTAATATTTTCTATAGAAATATAGAAAAAATTATTTTACAAGTTAAAGAAATATTTGGGAATTATTTTTATCAAAATATCTTGTTCCTACATATTTGAAAATTGATACTTCAAAAGTAGATATGGATAAATAAAAATCAGATCTGAAAAGTTACAAGTGACATTTCAAAGAGCATGTGGCGGTCGAATTATTTCCAGATTTTAGACATTGAATAATTATGTTGAGATAAGAAATGAGATTTCACTTGATCTATTTGAAGTATATTGCATATATTTCCATGGGTTGACCATTTTTAAAGGGCGGTTGGCAGATTATGGGAAACAATTCCAACATAATTAAATTTTAAGGAAACTTGGCATGATCCAAATATTCAGGGAAAAATATTAGCAGTTAGTGAACTAATTCCACTTTCCAAGACACGAGACTATCAAATAGTTTCAAATTTTCTGAGTTTATTTTGGAATTGTATTTATTTTTAATACAACGTTTATATTTTTATTCCAGAAAGCTAGACACAGTTAGCAATTTGTAAATTTATATATTGTATCATTTGTAATGTAATAGGGTTAGCCTTTGATGCCAAAACCCTGCCATTTTTATAAAGACTCCTGTTGCATAATCAAGGGCTTCTCGCTTTAGTTTTATGACAATATGTTTCTAATGTATGTATTTTTCCAGTGTAATCATTTATGTTTTTCAGCATATGTTCAAGGTAACATAGAATTTAGGGCAACGTTAAGTTGAGGATTGACTTCCCTGAAAACCCACTACAAAGTCATAGTCGTTACTAAGAATAGATAATTGAACAGATTGTTTAAATTAGTATCTCTACATCATTAAATTGTTGCCTTTTGTCATCTTTTGAATATTTATGTGTTGTATACATAAATTTTTCTATACACATCTGCTCTTGTTAGATGATTAAGTATTTAGGGAGGATACTTGATTATCTAATTTCTCTTCTATTCCTCTATCAAAACCTTTCAAAATATGTTTTTTTTCCATAGTTGAACGTTGGCAATTTGCTAAGGCCTCTACAAGAGAAGGCTTTATTTGTTAACCAAGGATTTGTGACTCATCATCAACCACTTATACAAATCCTAGATCTGGTCATTGTGCTTCATATGTTGTTGTTCAGCGACAATGAACAACATTAAAAAGCCCCATAATATTGAGGGAGACCCCTCTGGTTTGAGGGCCAGCTTGAACCTAAAGTTTGGTCAAGTTGGTTTCTCGACACAGTTTCGTAGGCAAGAACTGCCTTCGAGAAAAAAATACAACAATGCATAAAGCTTTGAGCAGTTAAAATAATTACTCACTAGTGCACCAATGTTGAGAATCACTAATCCTGACAAGGATTTCGTGGTATGCGCAGATGCATGCAAAGAGGGAGTCAGTGGAGTCTTAATGCAGGAAGGGCAAGTAATGTCCTATGAATCTGGGAAGTTGAATAAGAATGAGGGAAATTATATGACACATGATTTAGAATTGGCTGCCATAGTTCAGGCGCTACAAATGTGGAGGCACTACCTCCTTGGCAGGAAATTCATGCTCATGTCAGACCATAGTGGACTAAAATATTTGTTTCGACAACCAAATTTGAATGTTAGGCAATCAAGATGGTTTCCCATGCTCAACGAATCTGAATTTGAAATTAAGTACATCAAGGGTAAGGAAAACAAGGTCGTTGATTCCTTGAGCAGAAGAATCCAAGTAAATCATTTGGCAGTTGTAAGTTTGTATGCAACAGATCTGGAGGTAAGAATAAAAAACGTTGGACTGGAGGATGAGAAATATTAGCAAATGAAATAAAACTGGCAGCAAAGTGGTAGGATGAAGGATGTCACCTTGCAGAGGACGACTTAGTCAAGTTCAAAGGCATAATTTATGTGTCTAACAATGATGAAATAGAAAGGCTAATAATGAAGGAGTTCCATGTTAATCCCTATTCAGGCCACCCAAGGTATCTAAAGACCCTCACAGCCATTAAAATGTACTATCACTGGCCAAATTTGAGGAAAGAAGCAGCAGATTTCGTAGCAAGATGCATAGAATTCCAGCAGATAAAGGCCAAATGCAAACATCCGGAAGGATTGTTGCAGGCTATCCCTATTCCGAAATGGAAGTGGGAGGTTGTTTCCATGGATTCCATTACAAGATTTCCCAAGACATCTAAGCAACATGATGCAATAATGGTGGTGGTGGATAAACCTGGCAAGGTAGCTCATTTTGTGGTAGTCAAATCCACCAATTATGCTAGTGATATAGCACACGTATTCATAATGGAAATTGTGAGACTACATGGTATTCCCAAAAATATTGTGTTAGATAGAGATGTTAGATTCACTTCTAGGTTTTGGAAGGAATTGTTTCCAGGAGTGAGAACAAAGTTGGTATTTATTATGACATATCACCCACAAATAGATGGATAAACGGAAAGGATCAATCAAATTCTTGAGTACATGTTAAAATTTGTATGTGATGCATCAACCTAAGAAGTGGGAAGAATACCTTTCACTTGTGGAATTTTCATACAATAATGGATACCAAGAATCCCTAAAGATGAGCTCCTTCGAGGGATTGTATGGCAGGAGATATAATACTTCTATTAGCTGGAGCGATCCAGTTAACAGAGTTCATGTATGACCTGATATGCTGAAGGATATGGAATGGCAAGTTCATATCATAAGGCATAATCTGAAGGTGGCACATGATAGACAGAAAAGTTATGAAGATAAGCAGAGGGTGCACAAAGAGTTCTAGATTAGGGAACATGTCTACTTGAGAATTCAACCCAAGAAAAGTTCCCTAAGGATGGGGACATGTGCCAAGTTGGCACCATGGTATTGTGGACCATTTGAAATTCTTGAGAGGATTGGACCAGTAGCATATAGACTAGCTTTATCTCCATCAGTTAGAGTTCATGATGTTTTCCATGTTTCTTTGCTTAAAATATATGTTGAGGATTCTAATCATGTTATTGATTGGTATGTGCTACAAGCGGAACCAGAGCCAATGTGCATTCTAGATCGGAGGAGTCTCATGCTTTGGAATTGAGCCATAGAGCATTCCAAGGTGCAATGGAAGCACTTTGGGCCAAAGGAGGTCACCTGGGAACTCACTGATGGCATGAAAGTTATTTATCCTTCCTGTTTGACGATTAGAGCAGGTTTATATAACTGTAAATATTGTATAGAGTTGTGTGTATAAATCTCCATGAAACAGTATGTGTCTTACCTTCATTTTGGCATTATATATGTGCAAATAAACACTGAGGGTGGTGTTCCCTCAAGGGGGAGGGGACTGTGACATCCCCACCCAAGGTTCTCGTATGAGCCACCTTATAAATATGATGTAAATATTGTGCAATGTTTGAAATCAAAGAAAAGGGAACTGAGTCTAAGGGACACTGATTCTAGAGCTAGGGTGGAGAATTGTTGCTTGGGATGTGTGGTTTCTTGCGCCAAGGAGAAACCTAGTTTGATAAGGCAGTAATTGATGGTTGGCTAGCGCAAGGAGTTAATGAACTAGATCCTGAAATTAAATAGACTGAAGGAAAGTACTCAGGCCCATGCTTGTTTGAGAAAACACAAGAAGCAAAGAGAACATAGATTTATGAAGGGATGCAAAGAGCAAGGACGCGACAATAAAGAAAGGGGACATAAATGTTAACAAAAAAAGGGGGAGAAGGAAAAGGAAAAATAAGATAAGAGGGGACTTAGACTCCTGGGGGGAGAAGCACTCGAAGAAGAGGGAGAGTACGAGTTGAACAACACATAGAAAGGGAAGCAAAGACCTTTGTTTCGTTTCGGGGAAAGGCAGACTGAGGAAGGGAGGAAAAGTGAACCTCCATCAGGAGCTTTCCACAGTTAACGATGAAGATAAGATAAGAGAAGGCGATCGGTTCTCTATCCTTGGAGGTCGTGGGTTGAGTGCTAATCTCTAGAGCCCTATAAAATCTTGTGTTCCCTACAAGTTGGGGTTGAGATAGGATTCCTGAAACCCTATAAAATCTTGGGTCCCTAGAGGCTATGAGTTGAGATAAGAGATCTACGGAGCCTTGTAACATCATGGGTCCCTGGAGGTTGTGGGTGGAATGAAATCTCTGGATCCCTGTAACAACTTTGGTTCCCTAGAAGTTGTGGGTTGAGATAGCTACTCTAGAAACTTGTAACAGCTTGGGAGGAGACTATCCTGAAGCCGAGACAGAGACAACCATGAACATAGTTCTTGGTTACTGTCTGGATTGGTATAGTGGTTTCTGCACTCCCTCAGAAGGGGTGAAACATTGTATGTGCACGAGGGGGTGAGGTTGGGCACCTATGGACTCCCATGCAGGAAAGGAGGAAAAACAGTCGTGGGATTAAGGCAGGAGGCCCTCTGGAGTACCTGACTTAACTGGAAGCTTGTGTGTGGTCCCAAAAGCAAGCATTTTCCCCTCAGACTCTGGAATTCGGCTCGGGGGTGGTGGCAGCAAGTATTAGTGGCTGCAGTTGTCTATGGTTGGGTGGAGAATTATAGTCCCAGACTCAGTTGCCTTGCAGACTAAAATATAAGTGTTTGTGAATACTACTTGTGTTCAATGGCTTGTGTTGCATTGTTGCCTGTAATAGATAAGGAAAACAATGGTTGTAATTGTCATGTTGTGTGTATACCTGTGATGCAATCGTGAAGGGATATTTCTCTGGCTTGTATGCTAAATATATCTATGTATATGTAGGTGTACATGTGTGCTTGTGCTTGCACTTAGAGGTAAATGTGTTTAATAGATTATGACCACAAAGTATCAATGTCTACTACACGAAAGGAACCCCATAACATTAATGTCTAAGTTGTAGAGTTGAGGCAGACTCTTACTCTAAATAAGATGCTTAGTTGTGTCAAAAATAATGCAGTGGTGAAATTTAATGAATTCAATGATTTATTTCAAACCCAAACCATGAACAGTTAAAAGAAGTGGGTTATGAGACCCTTTGCATTAATCTACAAGTTATAAGGAAGACCCTTTGTTGGCCAGAATCGGTCATTGTATACATTGAAGTTGTTGTGTCAGCATGCAAGCAGTATGTTAAGGATTAAGAGAGTGCTCTTGGGGTCGGTCGTGCCTAATGGCCTCCTTCAATCTCCTTTAACCTTACATGTGTAGAAACCTCCATTCCCACCATAGGGATTTTGGCGATGAGGACTACAAGTTCCTGCTAATAGCCAAATGCCTCAACAACCCATGGGCGGCACCAAGTAACTGTTTGCAGAGTTCGTGAAGACTCTGGAATTGTTGATGTGTAGCAAGAGAGGTGGGATCCTCCTGAAATCTCGCACCAGACCTCTAGCATATATTAGAGGCAGGAATGCCTATGCCACCATGCAAGGAATTCCTTACCCAAAGGCAGGGAAGTCCCACATGATAGGAATCCCTCAATATAGCTATCACCCAAACTCATAAGGGGTAACACCATGGAATGATTTAATCTGAATGATGAAGTGGCGAGATATTGAAGAAGATCTAAAGGTCAACCATACCTTTGAGACCAAGTCACGGTCAAGAAGACCAGCTCAAGGAAGCCTACGCAGTGGTAGATTCAGCCTCTAGGGAGAGCACAGGGATCACTTCCAAAGACATTGTATGAGGTAGAGTTGAAGTCCCTTGACCGAGCCATCATAGAATGGAAGGGAAAAGCAATCGCTACGACGTAACGGAGCCAAGCCCTGACCTTATTAGAACGATTGGATAGATTCATCCCCTTATATATTAGAACCTAAAACACATATTTCATTAAAATTGGAAATTTTTTGTTCCAAGAACATCACTAAAATTGAGCTTTTTGGTTATTTTGAAATCCTAGATCCATTGTTTAATTCCAAATTTAATGAAATATATGTTCTAAGGTAGGAAGACTTCCAATTGGAGTGGCCAGATTTCCCTCTTACACGATTGGTTAGAGAAAACCTACGTGGACCTTATGTTGGCCCCACGCGGCCAGATGTAAAACCCAGAGGATCGTTCAAGTCCCAGAGGTCGGAGGTTGGGACCGACTCCTCAGTGGTAACAAAAGTAGAGTGATGTCAACCTCAACTAGTCCGAGGTCGGATTGTGTGCTAACAAGGGAGTGTGGTTGATACATTAACCTGACTAGGTTGGAGGTCAGGGATCGGGTAGTTGAGATGAAGGAAAGCCCCAAACTCTTAGGATGAGCCGACTTTGACTAAGTCGGAGGTTGGGAGATCGGGATGTGAGACAACGTGGTGAGTAGGGAGATGTATATGTCCCAACCATCCCGCTCACATGTTGGTTGGGCGAACCCATGGCGAACCACCATGTGGCAGGAGGAGATAGGCAACTATCATTCTGTTGTAGCGGCTACAACCACCCTCCAAAATATTTCCTTAGCTTTGTTTGGAGCCTCCCTACTTAGTCACGGGTTGATGATATTAAAGCTACATTGTCTTATCTTGCAAATTGATGATGGACATATACAAGTTGTTGTTCTTGATGTTGTTGACAAATGCTTATGGTGCAGATCATATATGGTGTATGATAGTTGCTGATAACTATCATGGTCTTGTTTAGGTCTTTGGTCTTTGTTATGTCATTCGATATAAAGGTATAAAGACCTATGATGTACTCATTGTAAAATTCAGCCATGTATGGACTATTGTGGTCAAGTCCTTTTGGAAATATGATGAATTTTGAAACCCCACTGTGTTTGGAAAGTTAATGTAATAATGATGTCAAATGTGCAAACCCACTGTGATTGGGTGATTGATGTAAGTTTTTGGTGATAGGACAAATTCTATCAATCATAGAATCATGTACTTCATTGTACGCTATTTTTAAAACCGGAACCGGTCGAACCGGAACTGGTTAGGTCTAAACGAACCAGTTTTAGAAAAATACATTAAATCATTAATTTTTAATGAGACAAAACTATTTTTAAGATTTAGAACCATCATTCCAAGCCAATACAGACAAAATATGCAAAGTTTGCTCATTTATATACCATGTAAAGGTGAATATATCAAAATGGCACTAAGTGCAATACATATCATCGAAAAAATAGAAAAATATATAAGCAATGAGGCTCTAAATGGCCTATAAAGTCCATAAACAATGTTGCAAGCTATGAGGCCATTGGACTACTACAAGTCTACAGTGTACACATGATCAATCATCAAGTTCATCACCATTACTAGACACAAGATCATCATTAGGAGCTACATAGACATCATCTAGTTCAGAGTTGAAGGATGCCTTAACCTAATCTACAACCTCAGTAGCAATGCCACCAATAACAATAGAAGTGGACCTAATGGAAGCACGAGTTTGTCGACCTGCACAACTAGTGCCTTCAATTGGTTCTTTGCCTTTCCTTGATGCCGCTACTGATCCTGATTCTTATACCACCACAAAATTTGCTTCATCCCTCGCTAATGCGATGTCGATATCAAAATCAGCGTCAAACACAGGATCTTCAGTCTCCTCCACACATTCTGATGTTGAATCAATATCATCCAACACAATGGGATCTAAATCAGGTGTTTTTTTCATCATTTGGTTCCTCCATAGTCAAAGGTTGTATTGCACGAAAACAAGATCATTTAACCATTTTTGTTCCAAACGGTTTCTCTTCTTCATTTGTATGCGCTCAAAACAGACCAATTGTGCTCACAACCTGAAGCACTGCAAGTTTGGTTGAGGACTCTAATTGCAAACCTTTACAATTGAGGGCACTGGCCACCAAATGACTCCCACCAATGTGCTGCAAAGAAAAAGACATTAATTAGTAAGTTAGATTATAATTTAAATTGTAATGAACGTAAACAATTTTAACTTGAAAAGAAAAACAGATTAGAATTTGGAATTTGCTTACCTGGTTGATCCACATCTCTTGCCATCTTTGCCAAGTTTTTGCCAAAGGTACCACCTGGCATAGTGAAAACAGTAAGTTGTCTATGTATTTCCAATTGGTCTGCATGGGTAGGGACCATGCGCTCCATGCAATCAATCAATCCAGCTCTGACCTCCCCATCATGCAGATCTCCTAGCTGATCTTTATAATGATACTTTGGTTTCAAAAAATACCCAGCTACATGTATAGGACGATGGAGTTTATTGTTCCATCTATTATGAATGATCTCCCATATACGGCCATATTTAGCTAACATGTCCTTGTAAGTTCCCAATATCTACGCCTTTGCCTGATCCATAGCCTCATAAATGTAGCCCATGGCCAATTTTTCCCCATCCACCATCCTTAGCACCTTAACAAGGGGCTCAGTGATTTTCACAAGCTCTACAAACCTTTTTCAAAAATAATTGTCAAACACTTTCTTTTTGGTGTCTTTTCCATCTTGTCTACAAGCCCACCCAGATTCAAACCATTCTTCAGAAGAAAACATTTTCTGCAAGTTTTTATGTTGACCATTGAGACATTACAACGTGAGGAAGTGAGTTGCAAATCTCGTAATTGCAGGCCTAACAAACTCTTTGCCCCTAGTGTTTTTCCTCATTAGGTTCAATACCCATGAGTGGTTGTAAATGTATTTTGTAATGCACTTGGCATGCTCTACGGTGTTTTTTACTCACGCCACTTTGCCTATGTCCTCAAGCATGAGGTCTATGCAATGTGAAGCACATGGAGTCCAAAATATGGTCCTATATTTGGACTCAAGCCTTTTTCCAGCAAGAACATAGTTTGAGGCATTATCGGTGATGACCTGCACAACATTCTGCTCCCCAACTTCCTGAATAATGTCATCCAAAAGCTCAAATAGAATGGTTGCATCCTTCACCTTATCAGATGCATTAACTGATCTCAAAACATGGTTCCTTGAGGGCAAGAAACAAGGAAATTAATGATAGTGTGATTCTTTCCATCGGTTCATCCATCTGACATGATGGAACAACTTGTTTTGAGCCATGTATCTTTAAACTCAACCAAATACTCATCAATGGAAGATATCTCTTTTTGCAAAAGAGCTCCCCTCAAGTCATGTATACTAGGGCCTTTGAAGCCCTTTCCTGCAGCTATAACAGAGTCCCACATAGCTTGGTAATAAGGTGAGTGAGCAGCATTAAATGGGATATCTAAATCATACCACCATCTAGCAATGTATTGATGAGAATTTTATTTGCATATTTTTTTCCCAATGTTGATCCAAAGTGAGTTGACGACTTTGCTGGGAGGAAGTGGGATTAGAAGAGGCAATGTTGGCAGAAGATGAGAAATAACTTTGGATGTTTGTTCTCTTTGTTCCTTTTGATGGTTAGCCATAAGAAGGATGAACATAATGAAAGGGGTCATTGGTGGAAGGGATAAAAGTTGAGTCTTGAATCTCATAATTATCATACCTACTCTCTTTCATGGCTTCTAATAATTCCCTCTTCCTTGCAATGTCATCTTAGATGGCCTTCTCCCTAGCCTTATCCTCATAAAACTTTTCAAGCTTGGAAATGTATTCTGCCCTAATAGGACCTAACACTGCATTTGGTGCATCACAAGGCTTTACTTGGCCTCTTACCCCAGCCAAGTGCTGTTTCAATCTAAGAATACCCCAACCTCCAATAGATTTATGGCATAATTTGCATATCATTTTTCCATCAATCACATCACAATGAGCCCATGCACTGTCTTTTCCTTTTGGAGCCATGCTTGCTTGAAATAATTACAATTTGCAAAGAAATCTATCATTTAAAAAAAATTGCAGCTAAAAAACCATAGAAAACCGAAGCTAAATTTAGGAAAACAAATGCACATGTAAGCTACAAAATTTGATAGCATAGAACTAGAGATTTGATAGCATAGATAATAAAAGTGAGAAGTTTATAAATTTATAACACACAAAAAAATTTAATTCATGGACTGCAGTCAAATGAGGAATTTTCAAATGAAAATCTTTACTTGGAAATGCAAACTAGCTTCCTTAGCCTCCTCTTGAAGATGCCAACTCCACTGATAGCTACAAACTATCTTCAAAATAGCTCCAACTCCAACTCCAAGCCTCCAAGATGACTACTCCAATAAAAACTCAACACTTCTCCAAGCTCCCAAGCAAACTCACAAACACTCATAAACACTCCAAATGAGATGTGTGAGACAAATGAGAGGGAGAAGGGCCTCTTAAAGGCTTGAAGAGGGTATTTTTGGAGGGAGAGGATCCTTACTTTCCCTCCAAAACCCCTAAACAACCTTGGCAAAGCCGCTGCGTGGGTCCTATGCAGGGATGGCGGGTAACCGGCCGGTTTAGGATAGAACTGCCCAGTTTGACTACAAATCGGCCGATTCCATCCTAAATTGGTCGGTTAGTGCCAAAACTCCACCACATTGCCTTCCTAACCAGATTTTTTAGCCGGTTCCAACCGATGGCCTCGCTAACTGGTCGGTTAGACCAGTTACCAGTTAGGAAGGCTGGTTTTAAAAACATTGATTGTACATTTGTCAAAGATTTCAGCATGTGCTCAGGGGGAGCATGATCAGAGAATTCAGCATGTGCTCAGGAGGAGCATGGTCAATGTTCATACTCAGCGATTCAAATATGGAAGTCTTCATTCAACATTGGTCAACGCTTTTCCCTTGATGTCAAAGGGGGAGAGTAGCTTGGTGTTTGGGTTGGTGTTTGGAGAGTAGCTTGATGCTTTGAAAAGATTAGTGTTTGGCTTCATGTATTTACAAATTGTGGTGAACAAACACCGAAGTGGTTGCCATCAAGTCCAAAAGGGGAAATTATTGGCATTATGAATTATGTGTTGTCCTTAATGGAAACCTACCTGATTAGTTGTCCTTGATGACAACCTATTTGATGAATGGAAACCTACTTGATAAGTTGTCTCTTGATGAAAATCTACTTGTTAAAGATATAAAAAGATGAGTTTATAGATGTGACAAAGTGTTTTGAAAAATGCATGGTAGTTCAGAGGTAGACGAATGATAACGTTCGAAGTTCAAGAACTATACGCAAGTTTGTCAAGACCAAATCTCACATATACATGTGAGTTAAAAGAAGCAAAGCCGCGTACAGTTTCCACACCATGGTATTCTAAATACCAAGGGTACTTACCATAGTATTGCCCTGTGGTATTGAGCCCAACAATGGTTGTTTTGATCCCGTCTAAGAAAACCATTGGCTAGAGTATGGTTTTGACCTATGGTATTGAAAAAAGCTAAACTATATAATGTGTTGAAGATCAAAGTGTGTAAGGTGTGCAAGTGATGGGAATCTTATGAATAGTTAGATCTAAAGAAAATGTGCATGTGAAATGGTTTTTGATGAATACTTCAAACTAAAGTATATTTGCATTGTAAGGGCCATAGTTGACACATAGATCTAAAATAAGTATGCACCGATAAATACAATGATGGATCAGGATCATGAGACCTGAAATGACTTTCCATTGTATGATATGCTCATGGATTGACGAGTGTTTTTGTCTCTGAATATTATGATATGGGTCTTTCTAAAGAGCTACGCAATTTTAGGTCAAAATTTGCAAATCTATACGTAGGTTGGTCTCGGTGAAGTCGCATATACACGCGGGTTCGCTTCTCCAAAGTTGCGTATATAAAAGAAGGGTTTATGTTCATAAATGACTGATCAACCTTATCAGTGTTGTTATATCTTTGTTGTCTGTCAATGATGTCCTCATGTTGTTCTAGGTTTAGTGATAATGTCTGAAGTAGAATTGATTGAATGATGAAGTTGAATTTTATTACATGTTGATTGGTTGAAAATATTATTGATGTTGCTAATTGTATGAGGGTTATGTAAGCTAACAAAATATATCATAATAACTCTTGTCAACTCTGTGTCTGATTCAGAATTACAAGTTTTTGCTATATTGAGATATGTACGCAGGTTGCTCTACACAAAAGCGTGTATACACGCGGGTTGCCTTAAGTGAAGTAGTGTATACATGTTGGCATATGGTTGATCCGGATTTACAATAACAGAATATGGTTTCTGTGATGTACAGTATGATGTTTGATATTTTGGTTATAGTGATCTCACTGTTCCAGTTGATTGGTTTAGTTTGATTAAGTTTCAGTGGTTTGGGTTTTAATGATTGGTTCATTCAATTGTGTTAGAGATTGATGATTGTGTTACAATGATGAGTTACAGTGTGATTATTGATATTGAGATTAAGTGTTGGTAGTGGGTCCAGTTTGAAAATTTGATAAAACATGGCCTACAAGTTATGATGTGTTGTAGCAGGTAGATTCAGTATGAAAATTTATGAAATGTGGTCCTCAGAGTTGAGGGACTTGGAGCTTCCTTCCACTAGTAATTGGTAAATCAAATCAGAGGGTTGGAGCTCCCTTTCAATAACAGCTGGAGAACGAGTGAAGGTTGTAGTCTCCTGCAGGTTGGTGTCTGCGTATTGGTACAAGTTTTCACCAATACAAGAGCCAATGGGTTGGAGCTCCCTTCGAGTAGGAGTTGTAAAACGAGCAAATGTTGTAGCCTTCTGTGGGTGGGTGCTTGCATATTGGTATGAGTTTGCACCCGTCAGGAAAATTTTGAGGTTTAAAATGAGCCTCCTAAAGAAATTATAAAATAATAGTGGAAATAATAAAATGAGATTAGATTACATCATCAAATTTTAGAGGACCAATAAATAAAACAACAAAAAAAACCCTCATATTTTCAATTTATCTCCCTACGGGTTTAGTCAAATTTTGAGCAACAAAACCTGTTAGATGCAGAATTTTATTCCTCATCCAGGGGGTACCCATCTTGCATAATTTTGATGGACCCTACTACACGAAAAATGAGAAATACATGAAAAACGTGATTGCAATCATGTTTTTCATGTATTTCTCATTTTTCAGGTAGTAGGGTCAATCAAAAGTATGCAACATGGGTATTACTTGGATGGGGAATTAAATTTTGCATCCAACAAGTACTCCCACTCAAAATTTGAATAAAACCTTAGGGAGATAAGTTGAAAAAATAGTTTTATTATTTTCTTATTTTATTATTTTTTAATCTTTTTATTTTTTTACTCCAAAAATGGTGAATTATCTCCCATGGTTTACATCATCATCTTGAATCCTATTGGTTCTTATAAAGTTTATTTTTGTTGTACATTTTTCTTAAGTGGCCCATTTTAGACCTCAAAAGTCCCCTAATGTATATAAGATTGTAAAAAGATTTTTCTTTATAGACGATAGCAGCAGGTGGTTTTCTCCCACATTGGGTTTCCACCTTAAACCATGGTGTTCATGAGTGTTGCTTATGTGTGATACTTTGTTCTGTTCTTACTACACCTGCCTACGGCTTATCAAATGCCTGATAAATCTCTTACATTATGGTTTGAGTTTAACATATAAAGAATTAGTTGTTTTACAAATTTACTAAGCATACACTAGTTTCTTTTACAATAGTGACGTACATACGCGAGTTGAGTTTAGTAAAGTCGCGTATATATTTCATAAAATATTAATTATTATTGTGAGTTTTTAAAGATAATTATTCACCCCCCTCTCAGTGTTTTTTCCAACACCTAGTTGATATTAGAGTTCAAGGGTAGTGTACAATCAGTTGTATAATTTTCTGAGTTGTACAGTTGCTGCATGCAGTCAGAGAAGGGACTATAGGGATTGCGCAATTCTAATTGGGAATTTCCCTAATTAATAGTCGGCTAATTCCCAAGGAAACAACGCAAGGAATTAGGAGCTTGGAGGGATTGAAAATTGGTTAAGTGTTGGGCCAACTTCAGTCAGTTAGGCAAAGGATAGAAGATATAGGTGCAGGTTGTGCTCAAGCTTGAGAAAGCATATTGTATTCATCCAAATTCTTTGATTAATACAATACAGATAGTAAGGGGTTTTCAGCAGTTGCTTTCCCCTAGATAAATCTTTGTGTATGTGTGATGTTTCCTTTTAGCGTGTATATGATTTGTGGTTTAGATGGTTAATTAATTTTCACAGATGAGTAGAGTAGCTTCAAGTCTTGTGATGTAGTAAATTTCATGCGCAGTTTTGAATCTACACATTAATTTCTACATGTTATCAGAGCTAGATTTGTAGAAATTTCTACATGGTATCAGAGTTGGATTCACATTAGAAACCTGTCAAAAGTCACCAATGCATATAGCTCGGCAAGGAAGGTGCAGCGCAACGCGTTTTTTCACGTTGATTAATGAGGATTTTCCCGCCCCACATCCACCCAAACTCCGTTGAAACCACAGTTCTTTCATATAAATAATTTAAGGCATATTCAGTCGAACACAATCCTTTAACTTGCATTAAATGGACTCAAAGACTCCAAGGATTTCCCGGGCCTCTCTTGAGCTTTCCTTGGATCTGAATGTGGCTTAGAACACTCCCACAATGAGAATGAAACATTGAACATTTACATATGTCTATCATACACAACACACAATGCATAATCGATTCTCTACATAAACAGAGTGCATTATAATATTAAACAAGTCAAGGAACTTTTCACTTTATAAACATACCAACAATCAGAGCACTATAATAACAATTAACCGCATGTCTTCATGCAACCAATCAAATTTGCATATAACTTCAACAAACATTCACTTCATCCACAGAATGTTATTATTCCAACTTAGCCAAAAAAATATCCAAGGCATATTGCCCATCAAAGACACGCAGCGATTTTCAATGACCATTCAAGAACATTATACAACCATGCATCAACTAATAACATACAAGTCATGGTAATCATTCACATTCAAATATACATATGACATTGCACTTATTTGAATGGTTATAAATGGTTGGAAACTAAAGGTGGGATTTCAACTCTTCATCCAACCATAAGCCAACTACACCACATTCTTTCTTAGAGTTGTCCACCCCCGAGCCAAATCCATGATCTGAGGGATTTCTTTCTCATGGATTTTAACCAAACTTAGTTGGGCTAATGCTCAGCCCCAAGAGTATAGGTTTACTTTATAGGTGGTTTATCAATTGTGTCTTCAAAGCAAGCACTGCAAGAACCTGTAGCTCATTGTCTGAGTGGTTTATCATCTTACTTTGCACACACTGAGTGGTTTATCAACCCTCTTCAGCGAACATCCCAGTCGATTACTACCCTCTCTAGTGGTTTATCAGTGGTCTTGGCAAGCACTAAACAGTTTATCAACTTTCTCAGCAAGCACTTAGTGGTTTATCATCCATCTCAGTGAACACTCATAACCCAATTCCTCCTCTAAGTCTCCCATTGACCTTTCATTCTTGGACACCAAAGTCCAACAACTTTTATGCATCAATACCGAGTATTACATCCCATCAGTATTAGCAGAGTTTCTCAAGAGTGTAGCTCCTTACACCTTCCTTTCACTTTGTCTTTTTTTCCATAGTTTTCTACACTTCCTCTATTCCCCCACATTCCCCTGTTTTGCTTTTTCATTCTTTCTTTTTACTCCAAGCTCTTCATGGTGCCCACATTGAACTGTTCACTTCCCCTCCCCTTCATGTCGTGGAAACAGGGAAGAATGTGGGCATCTCCTCTACCCTATCATGTCTTTGCCAATTGTTTGGTGGTGGGCTACACTAGCCAACACCACTTACAACTCTCCCTTGAATCATGGATCCGCATATCCCACTCTTCAGGCCAACCAAATATAAAATTATTTTATAATCACAGTGATCATTTATCATTACAAAATCAGAGGCTAATACAAGGGGTGTTACATTAACCATTCATGCAATCATGTGTTTTCATTTAATGTTATGGCCATATTGATATAGATCATGGGGCAAACTGGATGATTGACCGATCTCGATTGTATTTTTGTTTCCACACTTCACTTAGGAGGTTAATCTTTGACACTAAGTGGGACCTTCCCTAAGGCCTTAGGAAGGGAAATATTGGGGAAGCAGTGATCGATATAGTAGTAATCCATACTTACCATTTTTCATATCTCCTTGTTTTTCATCTCCATTCTTTGGGCTGGTAATCATTGGTCATCGGGACTGGCACCCTTCATCCACATCTTTGAGTCAAGGCCTAGAAACTTGGCCCAAAAAGTTGATGCAGCTAAAAGAAAGATAAAGGCATGTACGGCAACAATGAAAGAAAATGTAAAATGCAAAAGATAGTTAGGATTATACTTAGTGTGTAGGCAAAAGACTATCAGGTGATTTGCCTCACTCATTAGCCATCACCCAGTTCCTCAAGCATTTAATGCTTCATCTAAAGAATGGAATCTTGAAATTCCCAACCTTGATGAGTGAGAAATTGCTCCATCTTATAGGGGTATTGGAAAAATATAAAAGCGAGTTTGGGCTCCTAAGTTATGCACCAAATAAAGATAAATCATAAAAGTAAAAGGCGTGCCAAAGGTATGGAAAAAGCAAGCCAAGGAAAGGGGTAACGCATGCCACCACAATTGCTCCCTCCTTAAATATAAACATTTAGGGTGTTGGACCCCCATTAGTTGGTCACATGGTTGTGGCACCTACCATGAAGTCTTTCCCACTCTAAAACCATTATTATCACACACACCTATGAATTGATGAGCTAACATGTGACTCTCCTTGGGGGCTAGAAAGACCTAACAAGGCTATTGACATAATCATCCCTAATATAAGTGTGATAACTTGTTTACTATTCCTGATCTAGTTAAACATTTGAAGGTGAGTTTTGTAAGAAGTATTCTTGTGCCCCTAGCATTAGATATGGTCCACTATGATACTTTAACGGTTTATGTCCCTCATGATTATTGATCTCACTTGATCTTAAGAGGTTTTTACCAGGTAGTGTTATCACAACGATAGAGACCCCTTACGAGAAGGGCTTGATCCCCTTCAACAACACTCTAGAGGTCATTGCACCCCATCTAGAGAGCAATTCTAACCTATGATGCAACATTTCCCCTCCAAAGATGAGCATTGTGCTATGAGATTATTCCACATGGTACTTGACCCTCATGTACCCCCGAATGTTGAAATGTTGAAGCAATGAAGTTTGCCATTGGACTATTAGATGATGTGTGCAACGAGACCAATATGCCTCTAGGCTAGCCTTGACACTGTTTGATGGATGTTGCTTATTCTAGAGCCCAAATGATGGTGATGATCCTTGAGATGACATGGGAGGGCTTACACATCACCCTTGGACCCCAACACTTAAGCATGATGGTATCATGTCACTCCCTTTGCTCATAGAAGGGTGGCGTAGAGCATAATTATGATGACATCATGGTTTTGGAGGCACTTCATGTAGGCATACCCATGCCCTTTGAGCCTTTCTTGGAGTGAGGAGCACCCATGATCCATTTTATCACTTGCTTGTGGCACCTTGAGCACTTATTGAGGATGATGTCATAGTGGAGGGCATTATTTCCCACACGTATGGGTTATTTTTAACATTTATGTTATGTTTTTGAGTTATATTGAGGTCAACTTGTGACCTCACTCTTGTTGAAGCTTATGCAAACTTCTTTTAGGGCTTCACTTGTAAAAATTATGGAAATAAGCCAAGTTAGACCTCATATAAAGAGAGGAAGCTTTCTTTCATTTTTTTCATCACCATTCACTCATCACACTCTCCTCTCTTTGAGAATGTGCATTAGTCTTGTTGTCTCCATTTGGGCAAAATGTGATCTTTTGTAGTGCAAGTTTCCTAAGATTGATTGAAGTGATTCTTGTAGAAAAATTTGTTAAGTTTACCGCATATTTTCTATATTTTCATGTTGTATTTACGTAGTAATGTTTCTACATGTGCCATGATATAAATTGTTGAATTTTATCTTGAAATCTTGCTCCTCTATGATATGTAAAATTGTTATCCTAGAATCCTATAAGATAACTCCAAGTGTGCATCTCTTAAATTTAAAACCTCGCCGCACAAAGAAATCATTAGGGTTTGAAAGTGGGTGCCCTAGTCATCCCCCCATTTCAACAAAGTTGTTCTCATTGATTTTTGTCCCAGAAAACTCCATTTTCCCATTCTAAGGAAAGCACTAGTCATAGTAGTGTTGATCAAACCCCTTTCTTTAATAAATTTGTCTTTATTCTTTCTAATTCTTAGATATTTAGGGTTAGGGATAGGGTTTTATGTGAAATATTACTAAAAAATAATTTACTTTTTGATGTATATTTGTTCTTAAAGTAGAAAATGCATTTAATAATTTTACAAAAACAAAACCTAACATTATTTGCATGTTAAAACTCTCCTTTAGGGTTGACGTCATCATCCTTTTGCTATTTATGCATAGTTTCAGCCATAAAACTACATTATAAACCCTTGATCTTAAGTAACTATTTGAAGGTCTTGCCCCTTGTGTTGATTAATCATTAAGAGACCTTTTCCTTGGGCTGTTTTATGACATTGCTTGCCTTATCATTGAAAATCTGTGAAACCATATAATCAGTCTAGAAGCATAGTACTTGAACTCTGGCAAAGATTACTTAGGACTTCTAAGCTCCACCGGTACTATATCCCAATCTTGAGACCTCATTCAATCACCTTGAGCAATTCTCATTGAATGTCCCTTAGGTGATCATTTACAAAAACCTTCCTTATGGTTGAATACCATTAAATAGCATGATAAAGGTTGCTAAGGAGACAGTGGCAACAGATCTATTGTTGCCATAAAGGTCTGGTTCTGCCTAGCGGGGCTTTGCACTATGCCTGCTAGATTTTGTGGCAACAGGAACCATATACCAAACAATACAATTTTTGGCAAGCTGTATCGACTGCTCAGTCCGATGCTGTGAATTAATTTGGTTATATTATTATCAATTGAATACCAAGAATTCTCAAATCAGTCAAGGGTTCAAGAATTAGGCACCTTACAAGTTTACAAGCTTAACCTGATGGCTGCAAGGATTAAATCTTTCATGAGATGAAATGAAAATTACTAATTCAGCCTGAACTTATGATACATCTAATTTCATCAGCTCATACAAAATGGACCATCATGGTCCATTTCATGACAAAAAGTATTACAGTTGAATAAGCGGGTTATTCCAGAACCTTGCTTCTGGAGGATCTTTGAGCTTATCCTCTTACAATAGAATATATCCCTCTCCCAATGAAGTGGCCGAGATTCAATTAGAAGTTGTAACTTGTAGATTTGCTAATTTTACGTGTTTGGGTACATCTCCCTGATTGCCTCTGCCCAAAAACATACTTTTTGCAGATGAATCTTTCTTGATCAGCCTAAAGACTGCAAAAAGTTGTAGTAGGCATATTTAATATCAAACTGCATATCATACCCTGCCAGACAACCAATTATTTTAATGTTTGAGCTTTCATGGTACTAGCAACAATATTAACAAGAAGAAAAACAAATACTGAATCCTGTGCAGCATGCAGAAGCAAAATAATACTCACAGTAGTTAATTGCAATTGTGCGTCCTTCACTGTCAGGGGTCTGCTTAACGTGATGAAACCACAAGCTTGGCCTGGATTGGTGGTCAATAATTTTAGACAATGAGCTACAATTTGGAAATATAAATGAAAATTATTCTTAAAGGTTGCAGCTATACTTTTGCAACCAGACTTGCTAGATATGCACATAAGAATTAAGTCTGAACATATAAAATGAACTACTACAAATGCTAAATCTCTCTTTTGTGATGATTCTTATATATCAATGTTTTGAAATTAGAATCATGCTTCACCTACTGAAATGCAAACATGCTTTTGGAGATAGCCACTCAATTCATATTCTTGACCTAAGATGAAAAGTGTTGCTAATAGTAATCGATGGATAATGGGGTTTTCATCGTTCAGACTATAAGACTTATATCCCTTATAAGGGAATTTTATTCAGAAAGGTAAGCTCGTGCTTTTTTGCCCTTTGCTATTTGAAGGGGAAAAAGAAAGAAAAGACAAAATGTGTATACTCAAGTTGCTAGTAATTCAAACTGTACTGAATGGCTTTGCTAAATTTGTTTCTGTAGTCAATTTACATTTGAGTCTGTTAACTCTGAGAAACAAAACCTCACTAGTTCCCCCTCACAATACAATAGTAACAATCATGTGCATTTGCTCTAAGACATGGCACAATCATTTGCATTGGCCGTAAGAGATGGTTAAACTACACCCTCAAACCTGTCTTAGGGAAGCTTGATATCACCACCAATCCCTTCTTGGTTGACATTCAAAATCTTGACTCATTTCACTTTCTTTAATAAAAAGTAAAATTTCAGAGCAAGGCAGAGCAAACTGTGAAGGGGCTGAGGATACTCACAGGTAAAGCATCTCGCCTGCTCGGACTGTACATTCAAATGGCTTTGGACCATTAAAATATCTGGGGAATAACATTCTTTCTTCTTCAGCTTGTGATGATGGTGGGTAAGGATCAACACTCGACCATGGAACATATCGCAATGGTGTATCTAACTCTATTTTGAAATCTCCATTTTCCTGTGATGTATTTCCAAATCAACAGCAAAATAAGTTTAGAGGTATATCCAGTGGCCTGCTATACCAAACAACAGATAAAGAGACTGCATCATTTGTTCCACAAGCAAAATCAAGTGACTCTATATCACACAAATTGCTGGGCATACTTAAACACCAAACAAAGATTAGAACCCTAATCCGATATACCAACCCAGAAGAAAGAACATACATTGGAAGAGTAATAATAAAAACTCACATAACCTAAGAAATCAAAGACACAAATCCACTATCTGATGATAGAATATGCTAAGTTCTACTTTAAGAAAATGGAGGATAATATATTCTACAGTGCTGGACGAAATACGTGAGCACAGGGGAACAGGAGAAACACCTCCCTCCTCATCCACATGGCTCTTGACTCAAAACCTCAGGAGGTTTGACCAGCATGTAGGATTTGGCATAATGGTGGCAGAGAAGAGCAAGGAGGTAATTGGGGCATGCCTGATAGATGAGCCCAGCACCTCTGGCACATAGCGTAGAGACCATTTTTCCATCCTAACGAGTTTGCTGTTATATGGCTGTGGCAGCAAGTTGCAGGAATAGGTGTGGTGGTGAACCTGTGAACAGGGCATACCATGGCAGCTAAGATAAGATAATTTTACTATGGTCCAACAAATGACCAAAAAGGTTGGTCAATGAGACTAAGAAGTACACTTACCGATACCAAGGTAGGTCAATGGGGCTAGGAAGGACTTTCACTGAATATTGATCAGTAGAAGTGCTATAGGCTACCCTAGTAGCATCAAAGCAAGATAAAACAAGAACATGAAAAATATGAACTAAATATTCATCAAAGGAGGAAGAAGAATGCAAGAGATCAACTAGAGATGGGATGAGGAGGAATAAGTATTTTCCATGGAAGCTATCACTGAAAGGGATCCAATTCGTTATCTAACAATGTCCTCTGTATAGTAGCCAATGCTGAGAAGGCCTGGCTATATGATCTTTGGAGGCATACACCCTCAGAGAGAACAGTGCCAGGGCATCTACTGGAGGTGAAATCCTGCCTCTGTTTTAGGCCCTAAGATGATTCTTTGACCAATAAGTACAACCACTGATTTGTTAGGATGCACTGCCACTGTCACCTCAACAATGCTCCTCCTCTCTGTTAACACCAGATTTGTTCAGGATGCACTGCCACCGTCACTTCAACAGTGCTCCTGCTCTCTGTTAACACAGGATTTGTTAATTCCAATTTAAGTAAGCTCTAGCACATGTTCATGAGTACACTCAGATCAGGTTTGGACTTCTCCAAAGTCTTCTTGATCGATTCGACATTGATGGTTCATGAGTACCTTGGCCATATTGGCACATTATTGCAGATCCTTATTCAGCCAAAGTTTATTCCAGAATTGTTTTGTATGAGTATTTTGGAGATCATAAAGAAACGGTATTTGAAGGAGGTAGCACATGTGCTATTTTTAGCAGGTTTCCAGTTCTTGCTGATTTAATTTTAGCAAGTTTTCCACACGAATAGGATTGACATTAAGGCTTTGAGTAATGCATGTGTGTTGAGGACAGTCAGATGGGCACTTTTAGAATCTCGATTCGGCTATTTTTTAAAGTTAAAATTTTGGAGACTGGATCTTTTTCAGCAGCAGCTGACAGCTTTGGGGAGCCAGCTGAGAGTACTCCAAATGGCCACTTACAGATTTTCAAGATTCACACTTAGAAAATTTCTACTTTGGAAATTTTATCTTTCTTGAAAGTAGACTTGGATACCCTTTGATGCGCATGTGGTTTCTTTTCTGTAAAATTCTAAGAAGTTTTAGGCCTTGGTCAAAATCAGTCAAACGTAGGTCTAAAAATAGGAATTTTGTGGTTTCAAAGATACCCACATTTTTGCTTACCCAATCTTGAGTATAGTGTGGGTATGAAGTTTGGCAATGATCTAACATTGCTGATTTTTGGGTCAAGATAATGTTTGTCTAATTTTATATTTGAACATATTTTTAGATACCATTACACTGAGCAGCATTGGTGTCAAATCTAAGTCATTCTGAGAACTTGGGTTTTTATGTCAAAATTAAGGTGTGCCATGTGTCATATTTCCATGTTAACCTTTTGACCATGTTCTTTGTACCCTTTTTATTTTCAGCTCTCAATTCTCTTGACCAGTTGAGCATTTTGGCCCAGTTCAATAGTGGTCATTCCTTGCAAATGCATTTGCACATCATTTTATGGCTCATTGGGAGGTGAACCCTACTTGAGGAGGATTTGGGTTGAGTTGATTGGTGTTCAGTGCAGTTATCTTCAGTTCAGTTGAATCGTCTTCAGTTCACTTCAAGCACATGTTATTGTTGCCTTAAAGTGGAGCACACCACTTCTAGAAGCCTCCCAGTTGCTATTTTCGGGCAGTAGTTGACTTACGCATACACTGGAGAAGTGCACCCCAAAAGATCTTATCCTTAACTTGATTTGGAGATTTTGAGCAGGTTTCACACTTATTTTTGGCAAAGGGAGGTGTGCCCACCTTACCTTGATTTGGAGTAACTTGCACATCAAGCAACTTTCATTTTTAGCAATTACTTGAAACGAGGGCATATGTCTTGAGGAGATCTTGTGCCTTCCATTTTCAAACAAAACCTTATTAATTTAAAGCTTCAGACTAGTAAGCCTTGGATAGGACTTGGGAGTTCATAAGAAAAGGCTATCCTTGGAGATCTATAGAGTGTCTGAACCTTATCCATCCACCCATGCATGTGTATACTCTAAGGAGGAGGAGGGCAATGAACCTTGAGCATATTTTGAGCAGGTTTCACACTTATTTTTGGCAAAGGGAGGTGCTCACCTTGGAGTTCTATTCACAAAACTTGCTTACTTGTTTTTGGCATCCATCTACTCTATCCCATGCACCCCTCTTGAAGGTTTACTATTAGTAAGTGCTGAAGGTTATTTCTACAAGATTCATAAATCATTTGTTCGAAGCTATTGCACCCTGTTATTGCTCAAACTAGCAAGGGTCCCAGGAGGGGATCCTATAGAGCAACTACTAGGTCAGGTGGCAAAAATGGAGCAATAGCCCACTATCACCTCGAATAAAGCTTCCCGCTCCTTACAGACTTTCACCAATGGGAGGACACCCAATATAATAGGAATCACAAGGATCAATAGATCAATGATGGGATGAGAAGTGATTCCTAAATCCTATTCACAAGAGAGGCTCAAAAAGTTGGTTTGCTTGCTTTGGAAGCAAGGTGATAGGCTCTCTAGGAAGGGCTAACGAGATAATTAAGCCTAGGTTTGGAGAATATCCCTTGACAAGAGGTGTCTTAGACCTAATAATCCTTAAGGAGAAGTGGCTTCTATGTGATCCTTGTAGAATTTGAGTTACCAGGTTGCGGGACCACAATAAACCCAAGTGGACCCAAACTAGGTTAAGGGTGTGAAGTTGATCAACAACAAAGGGGCTTGACCTGGTTAGGGAGGAGAATGGGATCAATGGATTAAGTTTCTTTTGAAATTTGAATGCAATGATCCAAATGAGGACACTAACCTAAATCAACCTAGGGAGAAAATTATCCTCGAGCTATGGCTTGAGATATCTCAGGATTCCACTGACGAATTGTGCTCAAACTTGGAGGAACCCTTGAGAAGACCCCAAAGCAGTTTTGGACCAATTTTCAAGGTGTTTGGATGGCTACAAAAGATTTTGCTTGATGCCCTAGATGACCTATCAAGGTTAGGCCTAGAAAGTGAAGGAAAGGTGAAAAATCATATTCTTTTGCGATCACCTATGGGCTAGATCAGTGCCTAGCCAATTGGGAGAATGGATTCTAATGGAAACAATATCTAGAGATGCTTAATTTCAATCAAGGAGTTCTCCAACAACTTTGCATGACAAAAGCAACAACTAGGTTACAAGGGTAATTTATACTTCTAATTCTTTGCAAATGATGACTTATCAAGATAATGCATGAGCAATCATGTATCTCTCGGACAACAAACCACCATACATTTCAACAATCAACATGAAAAATCCCTCACAAAGACAAGGTCAACAACTTCGCATAAACCCAAGAGTTGATCAACAACAAAGGGGCTTGACCTGGTTAGGGAGGAGAATGGGATCAATGGACTAAGTTTCTTTTGAAATTTGAATGCAATGATCCAAATGAGGACACTAACCCAAATCAACCTAGGGAAAGAAATGATCCTCAAGCTTATGGCTTGCAATATCTCAGGATTCCAATGTCAGATTGTGCTCAAACTTGGAGGACCCCTTGAGTCAACTAGGTTACAAGGAAAATTTAAATTTTATACTTCTAATTATTTGCAAATGATGACTTACAAGATAATGCATGAGCAATCATGAATCTCTCGGACAATAAACCACCATAAATTTCAACAATCAACATGAAAAATCCCTCACAAAGATAAGGTCAACAACTTCGCATAAGCCCAAAAGCAACTACACCAACTTCATGAACGAAAATATTCCATAGATCATTTGATGAGACAAAATTACAAGATAAGCATGAAAAGAGTACTCACATTGTACAACAAGATTATTCCAATCATCAAGTGCAAGAAAAGCGAAGCTCCAAGTTAGAAAAATCAAGATCTTCCAAACATCAAAATGCATTATTTCTCCAATTCATCCATCCAAAAGGCTAGCGAAAATCTCAAGAGATACAAATGATCCCAATCCAAGTGATGATGAGAGGAATGAATGAGCCTCTCATCTACTTATACAAACCAATAGGGGGTTTGAATGGCCTAACTTACCTAGTTTAGCTCAAAATAATAAAATAATGTACAATAGTGATATTCATATAACTTGGTGACAAGCCCACCAAGATAGCTCAAAATAGAAAGGTAAGCCTCTCAAGACGGCAAAATAGTAAACATGATGAGTTGTTGGGCCATTGAGAAGGCCTGGTAGAGTCCAAAGTGTGCCAATGTGTGAGAATAGGGCTCCAAATATAGTGAATGAGGGGTTTGCCCCTTAATATCCAAGCAAGTCACATGTGGTGTCCCCAAGTGGGTGTGGGGGCACAATGACATCCTCATGGGTCTCCAAGTGGATCGATAATGCTTGTAAACTATTTATAGGGGCTAGGATGACAACATAAGCCCTCCCTTGTCTCCTCTTCTAGACTCTATAACATATGCCAAGTGTGTGGTACAAGTGTGAAGACGGTTCGGCACGATGATCCAGGTGCATCATCCTCATCCAAAAGGTGGAACACGAGCAACCATTGAATGGCGTTGGGGATCCATGAAGTGCCCTCTACTATGGTCAAAGCCCATGGCTCTCTACACTCACCCTACAAGTACCAAAATGACCCTCTGGAGGGCTTGGACCCTGTATTGGGAGACCAAACCCTAAATGGAGACCCATCTGCAATCTTGCATAAGATCGAATGCATCCCCTTGCGTTCCAGTATAACAAATCATTAGAGTAATCAAGTAAAATAGCTTACAAATCATGAAAAACAAGTGGACACTTCATAATGGCATGCCCTGCCATTGTCGCCTTTGGCATGTACAAGTGTCTCCAAGCTCAAAAGGGGGTTAACCAAGGACCCTATTGGGTGGTTTCCTCCTCTAAAAGGGGTGACATGTCCATGGTAAATCCATCAAATGGTAGGTGGCCTATGATATAGTGATGGAATGGAGTGGGGGTGAAGCAGAGGCTCTGGACCACATGCCATGGTACAAGGGTAGCTAACATAGAGATGCCCACACTTAAGTATATGAGTGTAGGAGGAAGCAAACGTGGTACAAGAGTTACCCCCACATTTGTTTTTCCACCCTTCTTCATATGCCTTTTGTCTTCTATTAATTATTTTTCTTTATAATTGCTTGGCAATCCGGGGGATGAGAGCATGATGTGTAGGATACAACAGTTGATACAGGTGGGACAGTTCACTGCCCACCAAGGGTTGAGACAATCATGGGTTCCTTAATGATGCAAGGGGCTCATCTAGGGCCCATACGAACCAGGGTGATGGCCATGGATAAGGGGTAGAGCTCATGTTTGGCTTTTTCCCACGTGCTAAATTTGTATGTCCCAGCCATCTTTTGCATTTTATGGTACAATTTCCTTTTGAGAGTGGCCAAATAAGTTTTTTTTTTCTTTTTTTTAGCTACATCAACCTCTGGGGCATCGTTTCAGGCTCGACACGAGTTGTGGACAAGGGGAAGGGGAGGCTAACTCCTTGTGGACCCAATGGACAAATGTGGACCCAGATGGGATATATGATGAATGGGGTTGTAATGAGCGGAAGGGAAATGATGTATATGGTTTTGGGAAGTGAGACCACGCAACCGAAATTAGGGTTTCCCATGTAGTGCCATCTCTAAAGCCTAGTGGCCAATAGAAGAGATCCCACGGAACTAGAATACAAGGTTAACCACCAAAAGGGCAGAGGAGACAAGAGTACAGACCTAACCCACTCTTTCCGCCGAATCCCCCTGTTGAAGAAAGTGTAACTAGGTTCGGTCTTCATAATGACATGATCTTTGTATTTGATGTAATAAAAGGAAATAAATTATTTTTGTAACCTTGCTACATGGGTTTCATGAGCAAGAAGTGCCACTAGGTGAAAGACTTCTTCTTGATGTCTTTAGGATTTATTTCTATGTAAAAGAGTCATGTCTCTTCATGTAAATGTAAACAAGTCCACAAAGGTGTGAAGAAGCCCTCCAAAGACCAAGCACAATCCTTCAAGAAGTCTGCAAGCGAGAGCGATAAAGAAGTCCTAATGTCAACTCCAGAATATGACTTAAAATGAATAAATATAAGTCATGTCAGCTCAACGGATATACACATCCATTCACCTTCATGTCGGCTCCAATTATGAATTAAATAAATTAATATAAGTCATGTCGGCTTGGGTAAGAGACACAACAATTCATGGCTCATGTCGGCTCAAATAAGATGACGCAAACCACTATAAATACCCAATGAAGTTATCCGCAAATGGTACAAGGAAGAACTCGCATTATCTTCTGAAATGTCGATGGGTGCAGGAAGGCATGGCTTGGGTTACAGATGGGTTGCAGGTAGAAGACCCCGTATGAGTGCAAGCAGGATATGGTGGAACTCTCTTTGTAGTCTCGCTCTAAAACGAAGGCACAGTAATGAAGATCACGAAGGTACAGTAATGAAGATCATGAAGGCATAGTGATGAAGCTCTTGGACAAAGGCACAGTAATGAATATCTCGAAGGCACAGTGATGATGGATCTCGCACAGTAGTCCTGGCTTATAGATCTGTGCCCTTGTTAACTCGTCTACCATCTGCAGTGATTGGTGATGTTCTTGATTACAATCTCAAAAATCGAAGTTGCAGTCTTGATCATAATATCCATTGTTGTCTCGGTATCAACGTAAGGGTGATGATCTAAGACATCGTCACAGTCCTACTAGTATGTATAGTGAAACAGTATGACAATCTCAGCAAGATTGTATCTAGTAATAAAACTCAAATCTAGCACTTCGATGAGTAGTTGTGATGAGGGTTTCGAAAGATCTCTGTGATATATGTATTCAGAACCTTACCTTGAGCATGGACAGAACATGAGATCATTTCAGTGATCTCATTGTTCCAAGGATGCAGAGCAATAAGGATCTAGTAACAACAAGTGAAGATGCAGTAGATGCATGATGATTTTAGGATGAAAGATCTCATCAAGCAATATTGGCTTTAGGGATGCAGTGATCAGAGAAGTGAAGGATTGATGTCTTGGTCTTGGAGTGGCAGAGTGTGTCAAGGGTCATGGTCTTGGTATTCGTCAATGGAATCTCTATAAGTAGAATTTTTGCATGGGTTTTCCTCTCCAAGAGGGAGAGGTTTTGGCCCTGGCAGTAAACCAAATATTTGTGTTCTTGTCTCTTTGTTTTGATAGTAGTTTGATGAAGTTAACTTACACATGCTAATAATGAAGTAAACATCAAGCTACGATAAAATTGCATTAACATTTCACAAATTGTTATCATGTAACGAAGAATCATCTTAACTATGCATGCCCTAGATTCTTCAACACCCCCCACCAATCCATGCCCAAAAGTATCCATGACAAGTAAACAAAAATACTCAATCACATAATGATAAGCCATACCTTCAGGGTTGGGAGGCCACTTTCAAACATACGATCATAACAGATGGGTGAGGAACCACATGGCTAGCTCAAGTGGCGAAGAAAATGGCACATCAAGCTATCTGGGGGTTACAAGGGGCTATTGGTTGTCAGTTTAGGACCATTTAGGAGAAAAAAATTCTCCTATGGATATCACCCACAAAATGGTGGGTAACACACCCCACTTGATGATTCTTCTATTGGGTTTCCATTCCCTTTATCTTGTTGTATTCTCATTAGGAAAAGGGCATCCTCCTTATCTTTGTCCTTTCTTTTAACCAAGCACTCCACCTTCCAGCCCATAAGCAAGGGTAAGATATTCCTAATGAATCGCCGCCTCAGTAACAATCAGCCCACAAAATGCTAAACATGTCACAAGTGGGATTTGAAAACAAGTAGGGAGGATAACATTTCTTCTCCCTAAGCCCCCTGGCAGAAGCACAATTGGTGATCGCCGTGAAAATGAAATGTTATGTACTATGAGATTTTAGGTTCAAATTCCCAAGTCTACCCCTGGTCGCATATTGGGGGCGGCATGGTTCATCTAAGGGTTATAGTGGTAGTGGTCAGAATAGACCTTGTGTCACACGTGTTGTTCAGTCTTCATAATTGTCAATGTACTCAAGTCATTATGTATATTTTATGTTACAAGAAAAAAAAAGAAAGAAAAATATTATTTTAAGCATGGGTTCCATGCTCCATTTTGATCGTCATCTAGGTCAAGCATGTTCTTCATGCTTCTAAGATTTGTCATGTGAAAATAATATTTTTCTTGAGTCAAGAGAATTCTTGTCAATTGTATAAGACTCTTTTGGGCAAGTTGTAACATGTAAAAGATGTTGATTTCGAGTCTAGAAAGTCCTATGAGCCTCCAAGCACAAGTCAGCCCTAGGAGTGACAAGTCGACCAAAGGAAGGATATTTGGCCTCTTGAAAAGCCTATAAATACAAGCAATTATGACCTTATTTGGAGCCAATTCAATCATCTCAAGAAAGAAGTTCGATCTGAGGCAAGGAACAAGGAAAAAGAGAAGCTAGAGTGAATATCAAAGAAGCAGCACAGAGTCAAGAAAGTTTGTTTTGGGGCCTTATTCTCTTAGACGTGCGAAGGTTGGGGTTTTTGCAGCATTTGGGAGGCCGAGAATTACAGGTCCGAATTTCAAGAAGCCGAATTGCATATCTAAGTTGCAAGAGGGTCGAACACTTTAACTTGACCTAGTTGGACTCTAGTTGACCTTGAAGATATTGACTCGCTTAAAGGAAGAACTCTTGGAGGATAGACACATGCCATAAATTAGGGTTTTTGTAGTTATTACAGGGTCGAAGATTGCAGGTCAAACTTGTGGGCCGAAGTTGAAGTTGGAAGTTGGTTGAAGCGGAATTGATCTTTGTTAATTTGGTTGATCTCTAACCTAATTGGAAGGGCTTCTTGGAGGGTTGACTTGGTGCTTGGAGGAGGACTTGGTCTAGGATTTTTGGGTCTTGGTTTTCTCATTTAAAGCAGATTCTATAAGAAAAGAAGAGATTATTTATGGGTTTTCCCCTTGGAGGGGTTTTGCCTGGCTTGGAGCCTATATCTTGTGTCCATTGTCTTTATTGTTTTGCTCTTTATAATTGTTTGATGAAAATATATAATAAAGAAAAACATAAAGATAAATAAAGTTCACAAGCAATTATGAAGGTTAAGGAAAAATTGAATTAATAGTTGCTCTACTACATTCTCCAACAACGTGAGTACGAGACCGACCTATTCGTCGATTCCTCTAGTCAACAAAATATATATATATATATATATATATATATATAATATATCTCGCTACCACCTGAGCTAGGCCCATACATTTAGCCTTACCTTCTTCACTCATTCTATTCATAGCGATATTATATTTACTCCTAATCTCACTCTATTAGAGTTAGAGACATGGTGAGGGTCGATGATTCATTGTTTGCTCGAGTTCTTTGGTCTTTTATCCCATTTTTCTGTTCAAGTGTGACAGAGCAAATCATTCAATGAGAGTCAGACCAGTGTTGATAATATCGCCGATATCGGCGATATTCGGAAATATCGCGCTATTTTCGGCGAGCCAATATATCGCCGACAAAATATCGCGATATTTTCGGCTTTTGAAAATATCGCATGATTTCCGAAATATCGTCGATATTTCGGAAAATATCGTGCGACAATCGAAAATATCGCCCGGTGACTGTACAAAATTTCTGCATGGCCTATAAAAATCTGATTTTGGTTTTTTTCATATCATTTTCATTTCTGATTGTTGGAGAAGGAAGGGGAGAGCTATGTGGTCGCTGCCAAGGAGGGTTTGAGCATTCTAGGCCCTAGTATTGATATGCTATTCATGGTAATGTTAAATTCTTAAAGTAAAAGTGACATTCTCCTTAATCTTCATTTTTATCCTTTTACTTAAATTTTTAACATTACCATGAAATGACTCAGGATGTTTGAGAGTGGTTCCGGCCTCATTGGATTTCATATGGAGAAAGTAGAATTTTAGATTTCATTCAAAATGCAGCAGACTTATCAGTTTTTTAGGATTTCAGGATTGGGAGATTGTAATGTTTCCAGGTGACACCACCTGCCCGGGCTACCCCTGCCACCAATAGAGGACATGATCTACCTCCTATAGCTCCTACTTCTAGTTCTTCAGCTTCTAGAGCACATCAGAGTCCACTGCCATCTCCACCAGCACGGGCACCATCATCTACATCTAGAGGGAAAGGGAAAGTTGTGGCATTTTCTCGCAAGAGGGGCAGAGGAAATCAATAGGATTAGACTTTCATTTTATTGTATATGACATTATGACATGATGAGATACATTATCATATTTTTTGTTGATATTTTGAGGCTGAGTTGGGACTCAGGAGTCAGGACTTACTATTCAGGACATGATTCAATGTTATGTGTGATTTTAGCGCTAAAAATGATATTAAACATCTTATATATTAGTTTTTTTATCATATTTATGTGTCAATGTATTTATTTTATGTTGTAGATGGTTTAGATATTAAAAAAATTGAAAAAAAAATGAATATTTTTGTGCCAAACGATTATTTCCCGATTATTTCCGATAATTTCCCGATAATTCTGATTTTTTCCTCGCACCGATATTATCCCGATAACGATTAATGCAACATTGGTCTGAAGAAGAGTCAATAAGAGGCAAGGCATCCCTAGAGGGGTGTACTAAGAAACAAAAAAAACAATTGGAGGAGTTGTTATAGGCATACAAGGATGTGTTCTGAAAGCCTATAGGGTTCCCACCTAAGAGAGAAGTGGAGCATGAGGTCCGGCTATTGCCAGACTCCCCATTGCCAAATATTGGGCTGTACAGGCAGTCTGTTAGAGAAGCAAGTGAGGTGAAGAAACAGCTGCAACAACTGTTGGAACAGGGTGTCATTCGATCAAGTACATCACCATGTGGGTCACCCATCATCTTTGTGCCGAAGAAGGATGGGACTTAGCAAATGGGTATAGATTATAGGGCGTTGAACAAAATCACGCTCAAGAACAGATACCGCCTGCCCAGGATAAATGATCTGCTAGATCGGTTGCAACAAGCAAAGTACTTCACCAAGTTGGACTTGAAGTCTGGATATCACCAGGTTCGAGTCAAAGAAGAAGATACATGGAAGATCGCCTTTAAAACTAGGCAAGGTTTATATGAGTGGTTAGTCATGCCATTTGGCCTATGTAATGCACCAACTACATTTATGAGATTAACGAATGATGTATTGCACCCTGTTGACCACTACGTGTCAATGGCCCATAGCAATACACCCCATTTTTTTGCAAAAGGGATAGCGCCTGATCGATGTGTTCGTGCCGTACAACTATCATCATCAATTGCACTTCCAAGATGTTATGTAAACTCTTTCTGCATATGTATAATGCAAATAATCTCAACATATCCGCGTCGTGTATGTAATTGCTTAGGTAAACTTACTTTTTCGGTGACGATCTACATTTTGAGAGGTTTTTTGTTTCACTAATCCATTCTCGGATGGTCGGTAGAGTTTTCCTTTAGTCTTACCCCAAAGCTGGAATGGATATTTTCACTGAGATCTTAGGCGAGTCCTAGTGTTTTAGATCGAGTCTATGTAAAAGTGATTTGGAAATATTCCTAACTATTTGGTTAGGTTATTTTATTACAAATTGCTTGGTCTGCTGGATTATATTTGTGTCATAGGAATGGGTAGTATGTGAGGGTCTATTACAGATGGGTTTTCGCCCTTATGATGTAAAGAATATGAAAATCATGATGTAAAGTCTCTTGAGGGTTGGAAAAATAATTTATCCTCTCATAGGTTAATTAGTTAAATTTTCTGGCAAAAAATTAATTAAAATCCTAAGCGAGAAATTTAATTATTTTTAGGTCTTAGGTAAATTTAAATTATCCAAAGGCAAAATTCGTCGGTCCTTAAAAAATAAATTTTAAAAGGTTTTGGGACTAAGGTAGATTAATTATCATGCTAAATTTTAAGACTTTGGTCCCTAGGGGTTAAGTCAAAGTCAAATTTTTGGGGAAATTAACTCAATTTTTATTTTTATTTTTGAGTTAATTAAAATGCATTTAATTGAAAAATTTGAATTTCTTCAAGAATTAAATATTTCGACGGATGAGATTAAAAGAAATTTTAATCCTCATCAACGATCGAGATTGCTTTGACGAGGATCACTCGAACTAGCCGTTGGAGGATTTATCTTTAAATAGGAAGTCATTTGTCAATTGACACATCCGACCTTTGAGTCGTGTGCTAAGCAAAAAACTCTTGTGTAATACTTTTCTGAATAATAAAGAAAGACTTTAGGGTGAATCTTCGTCGGTGTTACTCTTCGTGGAAATACTGTAAGATGTGTCATTTTTCATGTGTAAATTTTTTTTAGCCATTGATAATAGCTTCTGAAGAGTGATTTGAGTACAAGCATTTTGTTTAGTTGCTGGGGGTTTGAATAATAATCTAAATTCTAAACGTAATAGCAGGTATCTCTATTTGTCTGAGTTTTATTATTATTTTCTCGCTCTATTTTGATGGCTGAATTGAGTTTTGCAAGAAGGCTTTGATTTTTAGATCATCGGTGGTTTGGGGAAGTTTTTAGTTGGACCAGCCAACTCCTAATCTGTGTTTTCTAAAGAGCCCAGTGGAATTTAATCCCGGGCTTATCATAAGATTTTTAGTGGTGATACATGAAGGGTTTCGAGCTAAGCACCTCCTTTAAAATTCAAAAAAATTAATTTTTATGTGCGAAATTGATGAATCTGGCTGTTGAGAGCTTTAGATTATTAGATCTGGGAGCGGAGTTGGACTCACACTCCCCAAATCTGATAGATCTACCATTCCTGTGCATAGATCTGTAAATTATTTTTGGTTTTTTGACTTGCGTTTTTCTAGGTTTTAGTTTTATCATTGTATATATCGTGTTTTTTGTTGTCTTGCAGTTACATATCTGAAGAAGAAAACTTTGTAGAGTTCAGATCTAGGCCCTGGAAGGTAAAATCTGGATCTCTAGGGTTCATCAACATCATTTTGCAGGAATATTATTCGAATTAATTTTGTAGTCTAAGGGGTTGAAGAGTTTTAAATTTGGAAAATTTTATAAGGGTTCCAAAATTATTAAGATTTTTGGAAAGTTTTCAAAGGGTTTTTGGGCTACCATTTTGCTGATTGATTTGCTGCTTGGGTTTTTGGTTTCACTGTGGAAATTTCGATTAAAAAAAAAAAAAAACTTGTTGCGAAGTCTGCTGCCCACACATTCTCCATTTTGCTGTCATTAAAGGCAACGTTGTCCTCCATTTATGTAGTGCTACTAGCTCCAAACCCTTGCAGCTTGCATCCTCTCTTCGCTGCAACCTTCTTTGAACTCCAACTCTCCTCGTCCTCAGGCCTCTTAACTCCTGCGTTCTCCCTCATCGCTGCATTTGTTCCCTCACTAACCCTCAAACCCTCCGCTGCCTCCTCTCGTTCTGCATTTCTCCCTCATATCCGTCTACCCTTCTTCTGCAAATCTGCTGTCGTTATCCGAATATGCAAACCCCGGCATCCTTCAGAACCTCTTGATGGCCTTTCCTCTACCTGTGGCTTCCTCATTCGCTGCTCCAATCCCTTCCTGCGTGCGGCACTCCATCGCTGATCCTTCCACAGCCATGACCGTCCATTTCGAAAAGCCCATCCTCTCTTACTCCTCTTCACTGCTGTCATTGAGCTCTCACCTGCAAACCTGCACACACACAACCAAAAACATTCCCTTTTTATGTTTTATGTATTTGTTAGGGTTATGCATTCGTTTTTTTATGCATTCGATTTTTTTATTAAGTTTCTTTTATTTATATTCTTAAACGGTTAGGTTTATATGTTTCCTTTAGAATTCGATTTCATTTGATTTTTTTGTTTAATTTGTTTTGGTTTCATTTGTTTTATTTTTATGTAGGCATTAGTTTAGTTAGTTTGAAATTTTATTGTTTATGTTAGTTAGGTTAGGATTAGGTTATTTCAAATTCATTTTATTTTAATTTTTCAATTTGTTGTCTTATTTTGATTTCATTTTTTTTTTTTAATATTTGTTTTGATTTCACATTTCTTTCTATTTATGATTTTTTGATTTCAATTTTTTATTTCCTTTTTATTTTGATTTGATTTTTGAATTTGATTTTATTTATTTCTAAAAAATTAAAAATCTAAAATTAAAATAAAAATCCAAAACCTTAAAAAAATCCTAAAAATTAAAAAAATCTAAAAGATTTAAAAACATTTAAAAAAATTTAAAAAGTTTAAAATTCTAGTGACTAAGGAATTAAATTTAAGGGATTCGCGCATTCACATTAAAATTTTTAACGTGCCCCATAGCCCATTAAAATTTTAATTTATTAATCCATTTGATTTACTTTGTCACATTAAAAATTTGATATCTTCATTTTAATTTCCTAAGGGATAATTAAATTGTTCATCTAAAGTTCCTTGGTGTCATTTTGTGGTAATATTTCTCTATTGTCAAGGTGCGATAAATGTTTTAAATCATACTGGAGAAAGTTAATTAAATTCTAGATCTCGACAATTAATGAAAATCATTTTAAATCTGGTATCTCTTGCATATTGCAATTTTGGGCGTTTATATTGATCTTTCATGATTGTCACTATTCGTCACATATTGGAAAACTGTTTTGAATAACTTGTTTTCTTACTTAATCTATGGTTAATTCAAATTAAAGGCAATGGTCTGTAGTCATTTTTATCTTGTGATTGTGTCTATTTATCTCAATTGACCGAAACTTATTCTAAATTCATCAAATTGTTCATCGTTAAAATCTCATAGAACCCGTGTTCCACAGGCTACCCTCATCCATTCACCTTAGGGACTACCCCCCTTGACTTATCTAGGAGAGAGTCTAAACAGAGTGAGTAAGGATTAGAGTGACAACCCTTACTCTGAGTGTTGTTGCAGTGCCTAGACACTTTGTGCGACAACATTTTTTGGCGCCATTGCCGGGTATATTTTATTCTCGGCTTTTCAATGACGTTTCCTCATCATTCTTCTCATTTCTCATCTTTTCATTTGAGTCGGCAACGAGAACATTTTTTTGGCGCCATTGCCGGGGATAGAGTTTTTCTGTCCTTGGTTTCCTCGACATCGTTTTAATCATCTCATCTTTTCTGCCATTCATTAGCCCGTCAAGTGTCACAACATTTTTTGGCGTCGTTGCCGGGGACCAATTTATTGGGCCTTGGCTCTACGACATTCGTCTTTCATCATTCATTTTAGTCGGCAACACCAACATTTTTTGGCGTCGTTGCCGAGGATAGAGTTTTTCTGCCCTTGGTCCTCACGACATTTTTCTAATCATCTAATCTTTCATCATTTCTTATCCCATGAGCACAACATTTCTGGGCGTCATTTGATCTTTTCATTGCCTTATCTTTCGTCATCTCACTAAGTGTTTCATCTGCACTTGTAGCACCTGGACATTTCGGTTCGTTTTTTGTTTGGGTGGCGACTCCACTTATTCATCCATTATTTCTCAGACAAGAAGCCCTCCCTTATATCCAGTGGTTTTTGCCTTTTGGATCCTAGAGCTAGATTCATGTTCAAGTGGCGACTCCACTTCTTTCATTTCTTACAAGAATTTCTACTAGAAGCTCGGTTCTCGTGGATCTCTTGATTTTCTTGAGCAGGGGTCTCTCTCTAGCATCCATTTGGTCCCTCCTTATCCCTTTAAGCAAGTCATCATGGATGACTTGTTTACCCCGTGTCATTTTACTAACTTTCTCCATGATATGCTGGAAGAGGTCACTCATAAATTACCTTTGTTCTTAGGTGGTGATTCAACTGCTCCTAGAAAGCATCTATCTAGGGTTACTCATACAATAATCAGATATTGTAGTTCTTCCCAATATAAACATGAAAATGTCAAGATGCGTCTATTTGCTTTTTCTTTAGAGGGTGATGCTTTGAATTGGTTTCATAATTGTCCCGAAGATTCTTTTGCTTCTTTACAAAACATCATCAATGCTTTTGAAGATAGATATGGAGATCAACGTGGTTCGCCTTGTGCCCCTAATACTATGCAATAGGATGAAAGTGATCTTGTAAAGGATCCAACCGTCAATGAAATACTTCCAGACAATTCTCCATATCAAAATGCGTCATATTGCAGGCATTGTGAATGTTCTCATGATGAATCCACTTGTACCGTTGCAAGACGAATCCATGATAGTGGAAAAGCAGGAACAAGTTATCAAATCAGTGTCGACAATGAAAGTGAGAATGATAAGCATCTAATAGAAGAACTAAAGCAATTGGTTAAAGACATGCAATTCAATCAAACGCAGCTAGTAAAAAATATGGAGCTAAATCAAGAAAAAATTATAACTGATTACGTCATGGATATGCGAACTTTGTACATTCAATTGGAAAAACGTGATGAGGAGATGGAAATCATGAAAATTAAACACTCCGATCACTTAGCCATCGTAGTAGAAAAGTGTGCTTAGGATATGAAGGCTATGAGGACCGACATGCAGAGTCATCTTGAGAAAGAAATGAGTACTATTCAAGTAAATCATAACACAATGATGGAGGCCGTGGAAGTAGGTCATGACAAAGAAAGGACTTCCATGCAAAACTATTTACTTGTCATGAGAGAAAAACATGCTAAGGAAATGGAAACCATGAAAGCTAATCATGATAGAGAAATGAGCTCCATGAAAGGAGATGATGACAAAGTAATAAAAGATATGGAAGCTGGCCAGATATGTCTTCAGAATAAGTTATTGACCATGGAGGAAAACCATGCGAAGGAAATAAGTGCTATGAAGGTTGAACACTCTAACCAGATGGATGCCATAAAAATACAGGTATAGAAATTTCAGAATTAGTTAGAGGATGAAAGAAACAAGGAAATGTCAACAGATCATAAGCCTCCTTGTCTGCTGCAACAAACTCCATCTTATTATGAAGAGGTCAGTTGTTCCATTGAAAAGTGGCTAATTGAAGGTGACCCAGATAAAATGGAAATTAACAAGAATCAGGTTGATGCTCACATGGTTAATCCACTAGTCATAAAAGAACAAGTTATAACTCATGACACCTGTGAGACTGATCCATCATTCTTGACAGAGTAGATGCAGAATGAAGAAAGACATGTCATGCATATCTTACATACTTTACCTGAGAGTTTTCAAGCAGAATGTTCCACATCATCAGTGATATAGCCTGCCACAAAGAAAAGACGCAAGAGAAAGAGAATGAGAACTCGATTTGATGCATCGGATGGCCA
This sequence comes from Pinus taeda, assembly GCA_000404065.3. NCBI lineage: Eukaryota > Viridiplantae > Streptophyta > Pinopsida > Pinales > Pinaceae > Pinus > Pinus taeda. The sequence continues at coordinate 155,032 of APFE031676829.1, read as the reverse complement.
CGAGTAGCTTGATTTTCGGATAGGAAAAAGTCCTACCATGTGTAGGGTTGGACATGGCACATCTGAAAAACAGCCAACAGATTTCCTGAAAGCAGACAAATGCTCTGTATGGACTATACTGAACAAATCTGATGCCATGGGGCATCTTTTTATTGTATTTCTAACCTTATACCTTGTTATTTCAGTGTTTCATTTTGTAGTTAGATGTGTTTTTCATGTTGTTAGACTAGTTAATAAATGAAGATCTGATATCTTTCCTGTGCTTAATGTTATATGATGGTTTTGTATGGACGCTACTTATGCTGTGTGTTGCGTGGATGCAGATTCTGGATTCTCACATTCCTTTAGTGCAACAACGTGTCCCCAAGTAGAGCCAGATGTTGAGCACTACATGTCAACGACCCATAGCAGTATACCCCATTTTTTCGCAAAAGGGATAGTGCCTGATCGATGTGTTTGTGCCATACAACTATCATCATCAGTTTCACTTTCAAGATGTTATGTAAACCCTTTTTGCATAAGTATAATGTAAATAATCTCAGCAGATCCATGTCGTGTATGTAATTGCCTAGGTACACCTACATTTCCGGTGATGATCTACATTCCAAGAGGTTTTGTCTCACCGATCCATTCTCGGATGGTCGGCAGAGTTTTCCTTTAGTCTTAACCCAAAGCCAGAATAGATTTTTTCACTGGGATCTTAGGCGAGTCTTAGTGTTCTAGATCGAGTCTATGTAAAAGTGATTTGGGAATAATCCTAACTATTTGGTTAGGTTATAATATTACAAATTGCTTGGTTTGCTGGATTATATTTGTGTCATAGAAATGGATAGTCTGTGAGGGTCTATTACAGATGAGTTTTCCCCCTTATGATGTAAAGAATATGAAAATCATGATGTAAAGTGTCTTGAGGGTTGGAAAAATAATTTATCCCCTCATAGGTTAATTAATTAAATTTTCTGGCCAAAAATTAATTAAAATCCTAAGCTAGAAATTTAATTAATCTCAGGTCCTAGGTAAATTTAAATTATGCAAAGGCAAAATTCGTTGGTCCTTAAAAAATAATTTTTAAAAGGTCCCGGGACTAAGATAAATTAATTATTTTGCTATATTTTAAGCCTTTGGTCCCTAGGGGTTAGTTAAGTCAAAGTCAAATTTTTGAGGAAATTAACTCAAATTTTTTATTTTTGAGTTAATTGAAATGCATTTAATTGAAAAATTCGAATTTCCTCAAGAATTAAATATTTCGACGTGTTTTAACATTATTTGGTTTTGATAAGTTAGCATATTAGTCAAAATAATTCAAAATGTTAAGTTAGGATATGGATGCAAAAGAAAGAAAAGTTAAAATGTTAGGAAAATTTTATGTTTTATAGGCATCCATATCAATAAAATGTTAGGTGGTAGCTGCCCTAAATAAAGAAGGCAAAATGAAAATAAAATGCTAGGGAAGCCAAAAGAAAAGAAAGGCTTCGTTTCATGTTTTTATAAATTCACAGGCTGCTAGTCTAAATGTGCCACAAACAAACATCAAATGTGTTGTCATGTGCAGAGCAAAAGGCAGAGGAGTAAAAGCTTATTATATATCAATTATTTGATATTAATCCTATCTCTAAGTATAAAATCCCAAATCACTATCCCCATCTGCTCACATTTCCCTCCACCTTCATATCCCTAAGTTTTAACACCCTTATTATATTGCACATTCCCCAACATTGCATTAAATCAATTCCCGACCCCACCAAATAATCCCATCATGTCATGATTTAACTCTTCGCCATATCACACTTCATCTCCACCCATCTTCCCACATCTGACGGCCCACATCATATTTCGGCCCCTTCTCACCATCTGAGCTTTACCGTCGGGGCGGGGGAGCGGGGGCGGCATCCGAAATGGGTGGTATACCAAACTGCGCCCGCCCCTACGTGTCAGCTCCTCAACATTTCGGACCCCCCTCGAGTGAAACCACTAACCACTCTCCCCCCACTCCGAAAAGCTGATTTCCTCGCTCCCGATACCGCCTTCCTACATGTTACACTCCTGCCATTCACCTTCCGCCACCTCATCCGTCTATTAACTCCATCAAATCACATTCATTCCCTCCACAATTAACCCGTTAAGCATTCAATTGGCTTAGCCGTTAATTCAACAGACCCGCGCCACCTTCAATGGAAAACCAAATTTGTTATATAAACCTCCTTCCCATTTGCGAATAGGTTATTGAACTCTTGCATTATCACTGTTAATTGATTTGTTACAGGTTGCTGGACTCAATTCCTTCATCTTCAACCGCCGACGACACTCTCTATTCAATCATTTTCAATCGATTACCTCTGTTTTGGCTCGAAAGCCTGATCTCTCTCTGTACATTAAAACCTCCAGTCATTTTCACTCCTGTTCTTAGCCATAGTCAATATGCCTCCAAAGGATAAAGGACCAGAGGAACCTGTCAATCCTCTGATCTTTCCTCCCATAGATCTTCACCACATCCCTATGGTTGACAGAGACTACAAAATCCATGAAACTGATCCAGGTGGATGTTGGTGGCCACCCACCTATCCCACTTGGACCCTCGCAACTGTCTCTCTCAGTTTTTTAGTTTCCTTAATTGTAGCGCAATTTACTATTTTTAGCAGTTTTTTGGGTCCTGAACTTCCGGAGCCGTTTTGAGGTCCTAAACGACATTTTTTGGGAAAACTGGGAGCAACATGGGTTAATGATGTTGCTCTTCCCAAAGTTGTAGTCCTCGTATAGATCTTTCTAACGACCTATGGTGCGCATCAAACGGAGATTGTATGCCAAAGTTACGACCCCGAGAAGTTGATGCACCAATTTACCCAAAATGGGGCCCATAGTTTGATTTTTCATCTCCTAGGGTTAGGTTTTTGGATGTTTAGGGTTTTCCATTGTTCCTCAACTATAAATAGGCCTTCAAGCCTCATTGTAAGACAGTTCAGAGGCATGTAGCCGCCACATCTTTTCTCAGAGATAAGCTACCATCGCCCTAGCTGGTTTATTTCCATTTGCTGTTTGTAAGCATGTTTCAGTATTTTACATTAATGAAATAAAGCATTATTTTTGCGGCATCTTTACATGTATGGTTATATCTGTAATGTTGCATTCCTGTTTAAATCCGGATTAGAGACACTCTGTGAACTTGACCTCTTCGAGATGTATTGCTGGCTCGAGGACAAATACCTTGACAAGTCTGATGACATCCCGTTGTGGGAGTCAAGTTTACCTCACTACATCTTTCCTCGTACCCACAACACCCCAAATTTTATTAAAAAATGTCATGCATCCTATTTGCCAAGCCAAAGGGCCATAGTCACCCCCACTAGAGAAATTCTGTTTACCATAACTCCTTAGGCCATTGATCAGATGATGCAAGCCCCCTTAGTAGAAGATGCTACCCTATTTTCTTATGAACACTGGTTGAACTATATCGGAAACTAGACTTTGCCAAGAGAGCCCAAACTCTTGAGTTGTTTTTGACACAAGATGCTTCATTACCAAAGAGAAATCCTCCTTATCCCTCCTCCATTTTCCCTGAGAGAGCCAAGTAGATTATTACAGTTGTTTCCTACCTCCTTGGCTACTACTCTGATCAATGGGTAGATGAGGCCATTATAGGATTTTTGTCCATCTTCTTTGCTGATTCTAAGCCCTCCATTGTATTTAACTTCAACCAATTTCTTGCAGAATCCATTCATCAACAACTTATCAAATTTCTCACTGAAGAGGTATTCAAGTATGCCACTTGTTTCCTCATTAGTGGGTGATCAGTCCACACAGTCTCCTCCTACTACTTCCACAACTTCACAAGAACAACAACAAATAATGCAAACAGGTACATCTAGTTCAGGCGAGTCAGAGAAGAGCATAATGGACATCTTCAAGGAGATAAAAGTCATAAATGAAGCCTTGAAGATTAACACCTACAACCAGTTTTGGAAACAGAGTTTTGGTGCCCAAAGCAAGCTGCTGTCAGCCTTTGACTAAGAAAAGGGGAAAATGCAAATGGCATTCCTACAAGCACAAGTTCCCCAGCCCAAGACTACATCAGACTACAAAAAGACAACTTTTGAGTTTGATGTAAAGGATATACATCACATCGATCAAATGGAGATGCATAAGTAGACTGGGGAAATGATATTTTCAACTGTCACTAACACTGCCATGACTTTATCAAAACTGTAGGTTACCTTGGCAAATGTCCAATCACAGCTGAAGATGGAGAAGGTCTTTGCGCTTCCCAAGGACACCAAGATTAAAACCTTGGAGGATTTGGTAATCAAACTGGGTTATGATCCATCAAACATCAATGCTGCAGAAGAACTTGTGAAGAAGAAGAATTTGGACATAGCAGCACTGAGAAAGCAGTTAAAACTGCCAACTACTGAAGATCCTCTAGCCAAGGATATTGAAGAGACAGAGACTCAAAAGGCAGATATGATGAAGCTCATCATTGAGCAGATTGCACAGCTCAAGCAAATGGAGACAGAGATGGTGAAGCTAATTAAAGAAAAGGAGAAAGCTGCTAAAAAGACTGCCCCCTTGGAAGCACTCCATATCACAGTCATTCCTACAACCATATCTGCTACAACAAGTACAGGAGATGCTGCAGACCAGTTGGCCAATGCAGTGCAAAACATGTCTCTCTAGACTGAAGAAATCAAGAAGTTGCAGGATCAAGTGAAACTTCTAGAGGATCATCGCCAGAAATCTGAGATTTTTCATGCAACAGAGCTTTAGAGAGCTTAGAATCAGATAGAGTATGGAAGAAGTCAACAGCTGAGTCTTTCATCGGCCACACTCTGGGTCATGTCAAGGCAATCATATGGAACAACATCATTTAGGACATAGATGAAATCTGGCCATGTATCCAGATTATTTTTGAGCAGAAGGAGTTGATGGAAAAGGCAAAGCAGACCATTGCCAATATAAATGCTCAATTGGGAGAGATGCTTGCTACAACCAACAACATTATAAAATTCCTCAAATCCAAAAATAGATATGAGCTGGATGATCTAGGAGTGGATGACAGACTAGAAACCATCCTGGAGGTGAAGAAAGTTTTGACCAAGAGGAACTTAGTTGTACAGTTGACAGAGAAGTGTCACACTCTAGAGGTAGCAGTCAACGGGTTTTTCACAAGGATTGATGCATTGAACAATAATGGTCTACCTTCACTGTTTGTAATTAATGATAAATTAATGACTAGGGACGACTATATGAAGAAGCTTCAAAACATTGCCAGGGACACAACTAAGTCTTCCAACATTAAAGGTTCTATGGCAGACAGAGCATTTTACGAAGCCATCAACAACATCAGTTTTATTCAACATGAGATAAAACATATTTCCACTGTAAAACACACTTTTGCTCGGTATACTGAGGTAGATGAAATCTACCGCAAAGTAACCAAGATAGTCATTCCAGATGAAGAGAGGTGGGAGAAGTTGTGTGAGTTTGAGGATTAAAGGACACATCAACTTCACCAGCGCATCACCCGAATAGTGGCCACTCAACAACAACTTTCCTTCAAAACTGGGCCAAATGTTTACATTCATTTCTTTTGATCGAATTATTTCTATTTTTGTTAGTTTTAAGTAATAATAGAATGTCGTGTCACTCATGCATTTATTGTAACATTTTGTAATTTTGTTTAAATACTTCAGTTTGTCAAAGTATTGAGGGTTGCACCCTTGAACCAGTTATCACATAGATTTGTACTAAGATGGAGCATTTTTGATTAAATAAAAGATTTTGGATTTATTTCATATGGCTTGTCTCTCATGAGTTGTTTTCATCATGTTTTTCATTATGTATTCTTCATATAATTTAATTCTTTTACAGTCATCTGATTGAAAATTTAGTTGAATCTCAGTTTCATTTTGAATCCTCTGTGAAGTTGCATTTAAATAAGAGATTAATTTGTAGAACTATTTGTTATTGTAAATTCCTCTCTGAACTTAAATTGCACTAGATTTCTGTAATAGTTTTATTATATTCTGTTGATCTAGGAAACACTATTTTCTTGATTTCTGCTTATAAATAGTTAAAGACTCAGTCTGAATATTAAATCACTTATACTTCTCTATACTCTACTTATCCATCCCACTTAAATCAAAATAACCATATGTATTTAAAGAACAACCTTTTGTTTTATTAAAGATCTCTCTAAGTTTAAAGCACCTATTTTTAAACAATTCACTGGTCATCCAAACCATTAAAATCAACAAAACATTTTAGATGCTTTGGCATAGCCAATTGACCTTAGGTTATCTCAAAGGATAACATCAGACTGGCGCCATTGCCGGGGAGCGAAGAACTGAAAGTTAAATTTTCCCTGGGGCAACGATTTTCCCTTTCCTTTAAGGTGAATAAAGGATAAGTTTATAGTTCAAAAATCTTTCACCTACGATTCCACTGGTCCAAGCTGGCTCCTTATAAAGATACTAGATCACATTTTGATTCTGAGATTGTTAACCCTCTACCAGACCTAGAAAGACTTATTAGGGGAGCCTCTTCAAGGAGAAGACGTAGAACACCTTCATCTTCTTCAGCTTTACACCCTGAAGAGATTCCATCTGTAGATCCCTTTTCATTTATACCAACCCATCCTGATTGGACTGAACTACCTCCTAGGGTTTCTAATCTTATTTCCAGAGGAGTAGACCTTCCATCAGCCTTTTTAATACAGTCACTTGACTCATATCAAGTTCCATTCATTCCTATCAAATCACTTTCATCTGAGGAAGAATTGGGTTTACATTTACCTGAATTCAAACCTCAAGATTTCATTACACCAACTCCTTATTCTTTTCCATAATCCTCAACTAAGCTTGAAGAGACATTTTTTGTCTATTCGAATCCTTTGTTTGAAAATAAGGAAGACTTCCCACCAGGAGTTCAAAAATTGGTTATCAAAACCCCTTTCAAATCCTTAAAGAGGTCTCCTCCCTCTCCTCCACATATTAATACACCTACTAACTCATCTTCATCTCCTTCATATTCATCTTCATCATCTTCCTCTTCCTCATCAACATCCACTCAGACACCCCATACTCCTCTTGCTGTTATGGCTTTTCGACCCATTGTGCAAGCTAGTTATGCTGCTCTAGTTCTCCCTGCAAACTTGGGAAATTTCCCTGACGGTTATCTAAAACATCTGCCAAGATTCAATGGAGAAACAGGTCCCTCAACAAAGGATCATCTATCAACCTTCCTAGATTTTGCTGACAATCTGAACATAGAAGAGGAAAATGTTTATATGAGATTATTTGTACAATCTTTAGAAGGAAATGTTAGGATCTAGTTTAGGCAGCTCAGAGTTGACTCTATCAGAACTTGGAATGAGCTCATAACTATCTTCAAAAATCAATGGGGGGTAAAGAAAGATCATGTTTACTTCCTTACTGAATTTGAAGAATTAAAGAGAAACCCTGGTGAACCAGTTGCTGAATTCATCAAAAGATTTAACAAACTCTATCATAAAATGCCTGCTAATTGTAAACCACCAGTAGCAGTTGCAAAGGTCGATTTTCCAAAGCATTTGATGATGACTTTGTAGTCATGCTATGGGAAAGAGTTTCTAATATATTAGAAGACGTGCAGACAAATGCTATAGAGGTAGAAGCCAATAGGTCAGCTTCTAGCAAACTCAAAGCTAAAGCAAGAAAGAAGAAAGAAAACTAAAAGCTAACACTGATGATTCATCCTCCTCCAAATCTAAACTTGAAGATCAGAAAATTGATGAAATTACATCTTTGCTCAGGAACCTTTCTAACAGGATTTCCAAAATTGAAACACAACCTAGAACTGTTCAGTAAACTGCTGTCAGACCCCAAGGTCAAACTCAATTCAGAAGAACTCCTCAAATGCAAATTCTTCAGAGACCAGCTTCTGACCAAAACATTCAACTACCTTGGATGATTGATGATCAACAGACACAGGATACATGCCCTTTAATCATTGAAGATATCAATAATATTGATTCATCAACAATACAAATGGCCATAGTTCCTTCATCCTCACCTCAACCTTTTGAACAAGAACCAGGAGATGCTCAACTTTCAAAATACTTAGCATTCTCTGAATTTTTGATTGTAGAATTGAATAAAAGGTATGATCTAAGGCCTAGATCAGGTCCTGGAAGACCTCCAAAATCTACCACCATAATTGAACCTGCAATGAAAACCATTCAAACACAAACTCCAACACCTCAGACTACAGAGTCATCCACTGAAACCCTTTCATTTGACAAGACTATTTTGACCACTTTTAATATTGAAAAGGAATTGGAAAGGGTCAAGATTCCTATACCTTTAGCCAAACGTTCCAAAAATCCTGGTTATAAAAATCAAGTGTCTAAATGGATACAGTCTTCTAGTGTAGATGCTGAGGGAGATGTTATTAGTCTACAAGATGAAAAATCCTCGATTGTATTTGGCCCTAGTTTTGATATGATCGATGAAATTGTTCCACCATTTTATGTAACATTATTTGTTCATGATTTTCTTTTGTACAACTACATGTTGGATTCTGGAGCCTTTCATAACCTTATGCTGAAGGTAATTATGGACCAGCTTCAGTTACAAGTCACCTGTTCTTATCATGACCTTTACAACTTTGACTCAAAGAAAGTACCATGCCTAGGATTGATCAAAGACCTAGTTGTGACCTTAGCTCAAATACCTGTCAAAGTATAGTTTTAGACATAGTTATCACTGATATTCCTGCCAAGTTTGGCATGCTTCTATCTAGATCATGTTGTGCTAAACTTGGAGGATCACTTCAGATGGACATGTCTTTTGCTACTATCCCGGTTTATGGAGGTGAGCATTTAAGGTTATATCAAGAAGTCAGAGTCCTTCATAGTGTTTGTAGGTCCGATCAAGCAAAAAACCACCCTATCTATGCAATAGATCAGGATTTTCGTTGCTTTCATTTGTCTTCACAAAATTCATCAAATACTCAACTTGCCATTGAAAATATTCTTTCCCAACCTAAAGTTGTAGAATCAGATGTCTGGAAACTTTAATTTGATGGCTCTTGCTCAAAAGGAGCAGGAGCAGGAATTGTTCTAATATCACCAAATAAGGAAAACATTACTCAGTCATGTAAACTTGAATTTGAGGTCACCAATAATGTGGCTGAGTATGAGGCTTTTCTTCTTGGTCTTGAGTTAGCTAGAAGTTTAAAGGTTCAAAACTTGAGTGTATTTTCTGATTCTGAGCTTATAGTGAACTAGGTTAGAAATCTGTGTCAGACTAAACACCCAAGGCTTAGGTCCTACAGAAATGAAGCTTGGGATACAATTGAAAATTTCTTCCAAGGTTTTAACATAACTGCTATTCCCAGAGATGAAAAGATGCATGCTGATTCACTAGCTGTCTTAGCAAGCTCTTTCAAAATCCCTGAGCTAGTATCATTAGAATACCAAATCCAAGTCAAGTATCGGCCATCAATTCCTGATAACCTTAAACACTGGCAGATTTTTGAAGATGATGAACAGTTGAAATCTTTCCTTCAATTTATTGATGAACTCTCAAATATGCAAATTGAAGGAGATCAAAATGATATTCCAAAATTAAATCAGCGAAATCTAGAAACTTCATTCAGTCCTAAAATTTTTGATCATGATATTATCCAATTATCTAATAATTTTATTCCTGAAGGATTAGTCCCATTGGAAAAATTATTTGATAATAATTATGTCTCTAAAATTCCCTTGTTTCACTCCCCTGAAGAAGAAATCAAATAATGCAATATTGGGATTGTGGATGATGTGAGAAATATCAAATTGTCATCAACCTTACCTTCGGATGTAAAAACCAAATACTTGAATCTTCTTAAAAACTACAAAGACGTTTTTGCCTGGTCTTATAATGAGTTAAAAACTTAGGATACATCTTTGATTGAGCATAAGATTCGTTTGAAACCAGAAGCAAAACCCTTTCAGCAAAAGCTAAGAAGAATTAATCCCATACTACTGCCAATCATTGAGAAAGAACTTAAAAAGCTGCTTGATGCTCATATCATTGTGCCCTTAATGTATTCTAATTGGGTAGCCAACTGAGTTCTTGTCAGAAAGAAAAATGGTGAGATTAGGCTATGTATAGACTTCCGAAATCTGAACAAATCATCTTTAAAGGATAACTATCCATTGCCTAAAGTGGACCATCTACTTCAAAAAGTTTCAGGTGCCAATAGGATTTCTATGCTAGGTGGATTTTCTGGTTACAACCAGATTATGGTATGTCAAGCCGACCAAGACAAAACTGCTTTCACCACTCCTTGTGGTACATTCATGTATCCCAGAATGCCATTCGGGTTAACCAATGCTGGAGCCACTTTCCAGAGAGCCATGGACCTAGCATTTGTAGGAAAAACATCTAAATTTACTGTCTTTTATCTAGATGATTTAACTGTTTTCTCTGATTTTGATGAAAATCATTTAAAACACTTGAGCAAGGTTTTTGACAGGTGCAGGAAATTTGGCATATCCATCAATCCGAAGAAATCTTTGTTTGCTGTGAAGGAAGGGAAGTTACTAGGGCATATAATCTCTAAGGAGGGAGTTATAATTAACCCAAAGAGAGTTTCAGCTATTTAGACCCTGTCTCTACCAAGGAATAAGAAAGAGATACAAACCTTCCTTGGAAAGATCAATTTTCTCAGAAGGTTCATCCTAAATTATGTTGAGATAGTTAAAGATATAACAGATATGCTTAAGAAAAACAATGAAGTGAAATGGATCAAAAAGGCCATATCTGAGGCCCCTACATTAGCTAGCCCTGATTATTCTTCACCTTCTAGCATATTTTCTTTTGCATCCTAGACAACCTTAGCTGTTGTACTTTTACGGAAAAATACAAACGGTGATGACCAACCTATAGCCTTCTTTTCCAAAGTTATGAGGGATGCTAAACTTAGGTTTGATATTATTGAAAAACAAGCTTATGCCTTAATTTAAGCCCTCAAAGCCTTTAGAACCTATATCTTGCATTCACACATTACATCTTATGTCCCTAATCATGCTGTCAAAATTGTTTTGACTCAGCCTGATACTAATGGAAGAAGAGGGAGATGGATTGCTAAAATCCTTTTATTAGACCTTGAAATTAAAACCACAAAGCTAGTAAATGGCCAAGGCTTGGCCAAATTGTTAACTGAATCCAACTACAAAGTATTGGGGATTAATCTGGTTTCTGAAATGTCATCAGGGGAGAATCCACAAGAACCTTCCTTAATATCAGGGAGACTCCACAAGAACCTCCTCTTTGTAGAGAAGGGGAGAATCCACAAGAACCTCTTTCTTCAGATCAAGCCATTCTTGTTCACATAGATCATAAATATCTACTCTCTGATTGGTATTCTGATATTGTGTAGTTTCTTAGAGATTTCCAATGTCCAGCTGATCTTAATATGAAACAGTGCAAAGCTCTAAAGCTTAAAGCAGTGAAATACTGCATTATCAATGCTAATCTATACTGGAAAGACCCTCTTAATATCCTTCTTCTGCGCTTATTTGAAAATGAAATAGCGGGAATTATAGATCAGTTCCATGCAGGGTTTTGTGGTGGACACTATGCCTGGAGAGCAACAACTTACAAAATTTTAAAAGCCGTTTTCTATTGGCCCACACTTTTCAAAGAAGTTGGAGTAAGAGTAAGAAGTTGCAAACCATGCCAATTATTTGCAGGAAAACATAAACTGTCAGCATTTCCTTTGGTCTCAATATATGTCCATGCTCGTTTTCTACAATGGGGGTTGGACTTTATAGGGGAAATTCATCCACATTCTAGTAATCAACATAGATGGATTTTAACTGCTACAGACTATTTCACCAAGTGGGTAGAAGCCATACCTGTTAAAAATGCAACTGATACTGTTATGATAAAATTTCTGGAAGAAAACATCCTATCAAGATTTGGATGCCCTCAACAGATTGTTACAGATAATGCAGCAGCGTTAAAATGATTGAATTATGTCAATGGTATTCAATCCTTTTACACCATTCTACACCATACTATCCACAGGGCAATGGGCTAGCAGAGTCCTCCGACGAGAGCTTAGTCAAGGTTATTAAGAAGACTCTTGAAGACTATAAAAAGAGTTGGGACAACCATCTAATCCATGCAATTTGGGCTAACATAGTTTCTCCTAAAAGATCAACAGGCAAGTCTCATTTCCAATTGGTTTATGGCAAGGAAGTAGTTTTCCTACTCATTTAGCTTTACCTGTTATGAGATTCCTCCAGGAATCCTATGAAAAAAAAGATGATTTCTCAAGAAGGATTAATCAAATTATTGAGTTGAATGAAGATAGGGATGAAATTCAGTACAAGCTAAGGAAATATCATAGTAAGATGAAAGAACTGTTTGACAGAAAGGCTAGAGAAAGAAATTTCAAGAAGGGTGACCTAGTGCTCAGATGGGATACAAGGACAAAAGATAAAGGCAAGCATGCAAAATTTGACAACCTCTGGTTTGGTCCATTCAGCATTGCAGAACTCAAAGGGAACAATACATTCATCCTACAGAACCTGGAGGGAGAGTATTCCTCATTGCCAGTCAATGGGAGATACTTGAAACATTACATTAAATATTGATTTTCCATTCATTTATCATCTGTAAATATCAGGAGAGTTTATTTAATTCCTGAAAAAATTGCAAGTGAGTATTTGTTTCAGCAAAGATTCCGTAGCCCAAGGAGAAGGCACTTGGATCTGCTTGTTCTCTGTATCCCATAGGGGGAAGCAGTCCCCAGCTGGAGCCGATGTTGTGACATTATTTGGTTTTGATAAGTTAGCATATTAGTCAAAATAACTCGAAATGTTAAGTTAGGATATGGATGCAAAAGAAAGAAAAGTGAAAATGTTAGGAAAATTTTATGTTTTATAGGCATCCATATCAATAAATGTTAGGAAATTTTTATGTTTTATAGGCATCCATATCAATAAAATGTTAGGTGGTAGCTGCCCTAAATAAAGAAGCCAAAAGGAAAATAAAATGCTGGGGAAGCAAAAAGAAAAGAAAGGCTTCGTTTCATGTTTTTATAAATGCACAGGCTGCTAGTCTAAATGCGCCACAAACAAACATCAAATGTGTTTTCATGTGCAGAGCAAAAGGTAGAGGAGTAAAAGCTTTACTCTAAGGTTTATATATCAATTATTTGATATTAATCCTATGCCTAAGTATAAAATCCCAAATCATTATCCCAATCCGCTCACATTTCCCTCCACCTTCATATCCCTAAGTTTTAACACCCTTATTATATCGCACATCCCCAACATTGCATTAAATCAATTCCTGACCCCACCAAACAATCCCATCATGTCATGATTTAACTCCCCGCCATATCACACTTCATCTCTGCCCATCTTCCCACATCTGGCAGCCCACATCATATTTCGCCCCCCCCCATTTGAACTTTACCGTCAGGGGGAGGGGTGGGTCCGAAATGGGCAGTATACCAAACCGCACCCGCCCCTACGCGTCAGCTCCTCAGCATTTCGGACCCCTCTCGAGTGAAACCACTAACCACTCCCCCCCCCGAAACGCTGATTTCCTCGCGCCCAATACCGCCTTCCTACCCATTACACTCCTGCCATTCACCTTCTGCCACCTCATCCGTCTATTAACTCCATCAAATCACATTCATTTCCTCCACAATTAACCCATTAAACATTCAATTGGCTTAGCCATTCATTCAACAGACTCGCGCCACCTTCAACGAAAAACCAAATTTGTTATGTAAACTTCCTTTCCATTTGAGAACATGTTACTGAACTCTTGCATTATCATTGTTAATTGATTTGTTACAAGTTGTTAGACTCAATTCCGTCATCTTCCACCGCCAGCGACACTCCCTATGGCTGACATAGGCTACAAATCCATGAGACACTCTGTGAACTTGACCTCTTCGAGATGTATTACTGGCTCGAGGACAAATACATTGACAAGTCTGATGACATCTAGCTGTGGGAGTCAAGTTTACCTCACTACATCTTTCCTTGTACCCACAACACCCCAAATTTTATTAGAAAATGTCATGCATCCTATTTGCCAAGCCAAAGGGCCATAGTCACCCCCACAGGAGAAATTCTGTTTACCATAACTCCTCTGGCCATTGATCAGATGATGCAAGCCCCCTCCGTAGAAGGTGCTACCCTATTTTCCTATGAAGCACTGGTTGAACTATACCAGAAACTAGACTTTGCCAAGAAGGCCCAAACTCTTGAGTTGTTTTTGACACAAGATGCTTCATTACCAAAGAGAAATCCTCCTTATCCCTCCATTTTCCCTGAGAGAGCTAAGAAGATTATTACAGTAGTTTCCTACCTCCTTGGCTACTAGTCTGATCAATGGGTAGATGAGGCCATTATAGGATTTTTGTCCATCTTCTCTACTGATTCTAAGCCCTGCATTGTATTTAACTTCAGCCAATTTTTTGCATAATCCATTCATCAGTAACTTATCAAATTTCCCACTGAAGAGGTATTCAAGTATGCCTTTGTGTTAGTCTACATGTTCCTATACTTTCAGGGGGACAACATCAACCTATTTTTGCAAAAGCTGGATGAGAAGGGAAACCAACAGTTAGTCATCTTTTGGACTACTCTAGTCATGAAGGAGCATAAAGAGTACACTTATAATCAATTTACAGAGATGTTTGTTCCCCGAACAATAGGTCTCCTAAGCAACAAAATAGAACCAAGGATCAGTGAGGAAATTAGAAGGGTGTTGCAGCTGTCAGATCAAGTTTAGACAGGAGACTGGTACCTTTATGAGAATTATACAGAAATCAGAATATTTGGATATGAACTCCCACCTTACAAGCTGCCAAAATTCCTCCCAATGAGGATTTTTGCTCCGGAGTACATAAGCCAGATAATCAACATGGATGAAATCCACTTTGTTGCTGCCAAGAAAATGTCTCAGTTTAAAATCAGAACACAAGTTGACCCTTTCATTTGCAACAACAGGGCAACAGGGGAAGAAGCAGATAAGCTCTTGAAGGAAATGCAGTTCAGCTTAAGCTTCACCTGGTCATATGATCCATTAGGGATCATTTCTAAATTAAGGGTAGAAACCAATTCTACTCCTTACTATCACACATCCGGGCCAGAGATAGAGAAGTACAAGAATCAGTTAGAATGGGCTGAAAATACCCTTTAGGAGGCAGAAAAACAGCAGGTATCGTCATCCACAGTGCAGACTCCTACCATGCAAGAGAAGACAACCAAGAGAAGTAGAGAGGAAGAGTCCCCTTTAGGGACTGACATTTTCAGTGAGGGATTCAAGATAATGTACAAAAAGAAGGCCAAGCTTAGTTCTAGACTGAACCTAAAGATTCAGAGCAACAGACCATTATCATCACTAATAAGCCACTTGTTTCCTTATTAGTGGGTGATCAGTCCACACAGTCTCCTCCTACTACCTCCACAACTTCACAAGAACAACAACAAATAATGCAGACAGGTACATCTACTTCAGGCGAGTCAAAGAAGAGCATAATGGACATCTTCAAGGAGATAAAAGTCAGAAATGAAGCCTTGAAGATTAACACCTACAACCAGTTTTGGAAACAGACTTCTGGTGCCCAAAGCAAGCTGCTGTCAGCATTTTACTCAGAAAAGGGGAAAATGCAAATGGCATTCTTACAAGCTCAAGTTCCCCAACCCAAGATTGCATTAGACTACAAAAAGACAACTTTTGAGTTTGATGTAAAGGATATACATCCCATCGTTCAGATGGAGATGCATAAGCAGACTGGGGAAATGATATTTTCAACTGTCACTAACACTACCATGACTCTATCAAAACTACAGGTTACCTTGGCAAATGTCCAATCACAGCTGAAGATGCAGAAGGTTTCTGCGCTTGCCAAAGACACCAAGATTAAAACCCTGGAAGACTTGGTAATCAAACTGGGTTATGATCCATGAAACATCAATGTTGCAGAAGAACTTGTGAAGTAGAAGGATTTGGACATAGCAACAATGAGAAAGCAGTTAAAACTGCCAGCTACTGAAGATCCTCTAGCCAAGGATATTGAAGAGACAGAGACTCAAAAGGTAGATATGATGAAGCTCATCATTGAGCAAACTGCACAACTCAAGCAAAATGGAGACAGAGATGGAGAAGCTAATTAAAGAAAAGGAGAAAACTACTAAAAAGACTGCCCCCTTGGAAGCACTCCCTATCACAGTCATTCCTACAACCATATCTGCTACAACAAGTACAGGAGATGCTGCAGACTAGTTGGCCAATGCAGTGCAAAACATGTCTCTCCAGACTGAAGAAATCAAGAAGTTGCAGGATCAGTTGAAACTTCTAGAGGATCATCGCAAGAAATTTGAGATTTTTCATGCAATATAGCTTCAGAGAGCTCAGAATCATATAGAAGTATGCAAGAAGTCAGCAGTTGAGTCTTCCATTGGCCACACTCTAGGTCATGTCAAGGAAATCATATCGAACAACATCATTGAGGAGATAGATGAAATATGGCCATGTATCCAGATTATTTTTGAGCAGAAGGAGTTGATGGAAAAGGCAAAGCAGACCATTGCCAATATAAATGCTCAATTGGGAGAGATGCTTGCTACAACCAACAACATTATAAAATTCCTCAACTCCAAAAATAGGTATGAGCTGGATGATCTAGGAGTGGATGTGATCTGGAAATGGGGCACTTAGGCTTCTATTCTAACTTACAAGAGCCTCTCCCACTTCCAGAGCTTATCTATTCCCAAGTCCTTATGATTAACCAATGAGGAATTAAATATGTGCTTGAAAACAAGGTGTATGCTTGTGGTTATTTTAACTGTTTATGTGCTTTAAAATCTGTTGTTTGTGCTGATATGTAAATACATGTAACAGTGCAGCAAATAACAAAACACACAAAACAACAATTTAATATGGAGTTCACCCAAAAATCTTGGGCTACATCTCCTTGAGCTCTAGTCAACTCAACTAGGCTCTCTGGGATTATGGCAAAGTCCTTTTACAAGCTCCTGGCTCAACTCCACTGTTTACACAGAAACAATGGGTTTAGACACCATCTTATCTTTGGCTCTTGAAGCTCTCGGCTTTGGCTTTGGCTCTTGGCTCTTGCTTCGGCTCTGGCTCTTAGCTCTAGCTCGTGGCTCTGGCTCTGGCTCTTGGCTCTCTGCTCTGGCTTCTCTAAGCTCTGTCTCTCGACCTCTGCGTGCTTCTGTGATTCACTTGGCCTCCAAGCAATCCTCGACAACCTTTTAGCTCCCTTGCTTCTGCCTTATGCCTCTCCTCCCAGCGACTCTCTGGCCTTCTATAAGGCAATTTTCTAGCTTTTCAGCTACCCCAGCCGTTTCTCTGTGTGCAATCATCCTTCTGTGGCTCTTCGGCTCTCCTGCGCATGGTCTGTTCGACTGCCATCTGGCTCTGTGGCTTCAAACGCATCGTTGTTTGTAAAAAAACGCCCACCTGTAGCGTGCATCAATGATTAGGAGCTGTTATGAAGGGATTGGGGCCATTTTCCAGGCAAAATCCTGAAAAATGAGAAAATCCCATTACACAGAGAATTTCCGAAAAGTACACTATCAGGTGTGATTTTTGGACTTGAAAATCCATTAAATCGCCCCTATAACCCTATCGGGTCCGCCATTAGGCGTAATATCCCATCGCTTAAGCATATTGGAAAAAATCCCAATTACACGGAAAAACAATGAAAAACCTGACAAAATCCTTCTTATTGGATTTGAAAATGTATCGCATCCACCCTATAATCATTTCGGGTCCACATTTGGCTGCAGTCGCAATCTCCACCATTGATCTGCGGGATCTTTGATCCAACGGGTCCATATACGATCTCGGGCCACTTAGGAATAAAGAGGTTACCCGCTCGAAAAGGCGGTTTTCCTCTCTCCTCCGCCAGCCACGCGTCGTGCACTGTATGGGATCGGGTGGAGCCAGCCTAAAATCGCTTTTCGCCTAAGGCCCGCCCGAAATCCCGCCTACGAAACTCAAATTTCATTAATCGCGCCTTTGTTTCCCCTTTGGGTCCGGTTGTATCGCTTTTGGGCATTTTCCTTTGTATTTTGGTTTTATAGCGGAAATGCGTAGATACACAGAAAATCCCCTTTTAACGGATTTCAAATTTTATGAATTGCACTTATGAAATCCGTCTGGTCCGACAATCGCCGATCCGATTTAATCTTTTCCGTCCATTCCTCTCACGATCCGACGGCCAAGATTGCCAGTCATGATCACTATCGCATATCGCGTCGCATGCGGCCCAGGGGTTTTGTACATCGCCAATGCCAGTTCGTCGATCCGATCATCGGCGATTGGCGTATCACATGATCGTAATCGCCAGGTCCAAGGTCCCGATATCGCACATATGTCTGCCTCCGATCGGATACATTGGATCGACGGATCAGAGTTTCTTCCGCCTCCGCTTAAGTCCGTCCCTTTGCTTTCTTCCGATGCGATTTCCCTTTATAAGGGTTTTTTTGCTATTTTTAGGGGATTTTGCCTCTTTTTCTAAGGAACAAATGGCATCTTCTTTCTGCGATAACTTCTGCATCCTAAGGTCATTTTTGCCCATTCAAGTTGCAGTAGATTCAGAATGAAAAGATCTCTGCAATGGGGCTATGTCCGGAACTTCCTTGGACTTCCATTTTCCTCAGTGATGAACACTTAGACTTAGGAGTCTATCCAAAACCCATTTTGGATCATGCCTTCCACCTAAAAGAACTTTTGGTCTCCAAAAGACTAATATACTGATCTGAACAGTAAATGAGGGTAACAACACCCTCTTCTTTCAACCTCCACACACTTGCCTTGCATAGTGCCTCTGAACCGAAGTCTCTGACCACTTCCCTTTTTGGATCGTTGGTCTTCCTGGGAAGAACTGTCTTCCTCCTTGCCTTCCTGCAGAACTTCTACTGAGATGGTCATAGAAGGTAGTTTGAACTCTTCTACCTTGATCATTGATCCAAGGTGGCTCAAATAAATGTGAAGTACATTTGCTTCACAAAACTTTCATTTGTATCTCTTTGAAAAGCTGTCAACAACAACTGTTAACAACAACAGAAATACAAACAACAACTAGATGGCATAAACTCCTGCTTCAACAAAAGACACAGATTTTCACATCTTGTGAACACATCCATGTCTTACATCTGCATACAAATGATGGACTAGATAACAAGCCCACAAAACATGCCTTTAAAACAAATGACCCTTCAAGTCAAGCATGTAGAAAAAGACCATTAGGACTCTTTTCAAGAGATGAAACACTTTATTATTATCTCCCTCTTGGAGACCAAGTCAACTTTCCTCAAGTCAACATTGCATCACATGCTTGTCAAAGCAATCAACCCTGCAAGTTAATCACACATACATGTTCAAATACAAGGAAAACATCAACATCCCTGTGTCCATGCACATCATGCTCATGCATGCATTTCATCCTTCAATTTTCACTTAAGTACACTGTACTTTCGAAGCTGAAACGAAATATAATGTTGCAGCAATAAAGTGAGTCTCCTACTCAACTTTTCCATTCACCTTCTTGGTAAGAATCTGCAACTTGCATCTTGTTAACAAAGAAATGCAAATAGATGCATCAATAGACATGCAACCTTAATTGGATAAGAACTCTAGCCATTTCTCACCAATCCCTTTCAAAGGTACTACCCTTGTCTGCACATCAGCATCAACATATGAATCATCCTGAGACACATCAGTCATGGAATCTTCCTTTCGATTTCTGCCATCTTCTCTTTTCACTTTCTTCAGCTTTGGTGGAAGTATTGCTGGATTCAGAGTCCAACATATTTCAGCAAGATGCCCTTGCTTATGGCAGCAAGTGCAACACATGTGCATCCTCTTGATAGCATGATTTTCCTTGTCCAATGGACCTTTGGCTTTTTGCTTATTTTCTTTCAAAAGTTTCATGTATGTGGCCATTCTCTTCCAACATCTAGAAACATGATGGTTATCCAAACCACAAAAGGAACATGCAATTCTTTTCCCATATCTATGTGGAAGTTTATCATGCTTTGCACAATCAAAAGGAATATGATTAGAACCAAATTTATACCTTTCTCTTTCACCTTTATTGCCTTCATGAGGAGGTGAAGCAAATGATGAAGTGGCTCCCTTTGGAACCCCATCAATCTCTTCTAGGCTGTTAGAGTCTCCCCAACTCTCTGGTTCAAGTGTGTACTTCTGAATCTTTGCATCCTGCAAATGATGTTTCAAGCTATTGCATTCCTCCTAAATACAACCTTCACACTCTTGAAGACCTATAATGCAACTCCTTCTTGGCACTGTTTTAATGGTCTTCATGGCAGCTTTGGAACTTTCTCCATAAGCTTGTCCATAGCCAAGACCCAAATACTTAGGCCTTTCCTCAATTATTATTGGCTCAACAATACCTTGTGCCAATCTTGGACATTAACTTGGAACCTATGCCTTCGGTATATTTTTCAAAAGAACCAATATAAGCATTCTTAGAGGAATTTGAAGACAAATTGGAATGGCTTACCTCTTCTTCAAGCTGATACTTGACCAAGGCTTCTTTGGCAACAAAGAGTTGTGACTCCAACTCATGCGTCCTTTTCAGGTTCATATTTGCAATATGAAGTTGCTTCTCCATTTCCTGCAGTGTGTCGGAAAGCAACTACTTCTCTTCCTTAATGGAATTCCACTGCTCTTCCTTCCATCCTCATACATTTCTCTCACCTTGTCCATCATGATGAACAAGTCTTGCTTCAAGTCTCCATCATAAAGTCTTGTGATGAAGGAGGAATTTAAGGATTCACTTGTAGAAGTTGTCATTATACTAATGAACGAAAGAACTTCAAACAAGATTAATAAAGTGCTTTATTAAGCAACCTTTTGCAACAAACTTCTTGTGCTTCAAGGATTGCTTTGAGGTCCTTTGGAATAGAAGAATGCCTTCAGCCCTTCTTCCTTCTTGTCCTTCCTGGACTGGGCTATTCAACAACTTCCACTTTTCCTCTGCAAACTCAGAAAATAGTTAGTCTGCAACAAGCATACAATTAATCAGAGAATCAATCCTTGACTGCCCAAACACCTTCCAAACAAGCCATCTTTGCTCTGTCAATCAAGCATTTTGATATAACCTACTTTGAAGGTGTGGTTAATCAATCTCAAGCTCTGATACCACCTGATCTGGAAATGGGGCACTTAGGCTTCTTTTCTAACTTACAAGAGCCTCTCCCACTTCCAAAGCTTATTTATTCCCAAGTCCTTATGATTAACCAATGCGGAATTAAATATGTGCTTGAAAACAAGGTGTATGCTTGTGGTTATTTTAATTGTTTATGTGCTTTAAAATCTGTTGTTTGTGCTGATATGTAAATACATGTAACAGTGCAACAGTGCAGCAAATAACAAAACACACAAAACAACAATTTAATATGGATTTCACCCAAAACTCTTGGGCTACATCTCCTTGAGCTCTAGTCAACTCAACTAGGCTCTCTGGGATTATGGCAAAGTCCTTTTACAAGCTCTTGGCCCAACTCCATTGTTTTACACAGAAACAATGGGTTTAGACACCATCTTATCCCTGGCTCTTGAAGCTCTCGGCTTTTTGGCTCCCGCTCTGGCTCTTGGCTCTGGCTCCAGCTCTGGCTCTTGGCTTTGGCGTGACATCATTGTTTGTAAAAAATGCCCACCTGTAGCATGCATCAATGATCAAGCGCTGTTACGAAGGGTTTGGGGCCATTTTCCAGGCAAAATTCCTAAAAATGAGAAAATCCCATTACACAAAGAATTTCTGAAAAATACACTATTGGGCGTGATTTTCGGACCTGAAAATCCATTAAATCGCCCCCATAACCCTATCGGGTCCACCATTAGGCATAATATCGCACCGCTTAAGCATATTGGCAAAAATCCCAATTACACGGAAAAACAATGAAAAACTCGACAAAATCCTTCTTATCAGATTTGAAATGTATCGCATCCACCCTATAATCATTTCGGGTCCGCCTTTGGCTGCAGTCACAATCTCCACCATTGATCTGCGGGATCTCTGATCCAACGGTCCATATACGATCTCGGGCGGCTTAGGAATACGGAGGTTACCCACTCGAAAAAGGTGGTTTTCCTCTCTCCTCCGCCAGCCACACGTCGTTCACTGTATGGGATCGGGTGGAGCCAGCCTAAAACCGCTTTCCGCCTAAGCCTGCCCGAAATACCACCTACGAAACTCAAATTTCATTAATCGCACCTTTGTTTCCCCTTTGGGTCCGGTTTTATTGCTTTCAGGCGTTTTCCTTTGTATTTTGGTTTTATAGTGGAAATGCGTAGATACACAAAAAATCCCCTTTTACCGGATCTCAAATTTTAAGAATTGCGCTTATGAAATCCGTCGGGTTCGGCAATTACCGATCCGATTTAATCCTGGCCGTCCATTCCTCTTGCGATTCGACGGCTGAGATTGCCCATCGTGGTCGCTATCGCATATCGCGTCGCATAGGGCCCAGGGGTTCTGTACATCGCTGATGCCGATTCGTCGATCCGATCATCGACGATCGACGTATCGCATGATCGCAATCGCCAGGTCTAGGGTCCCAATATCGAACATATGTCTGTATCCGATCCAATACATCGAATCGACGGATCGGAGTTTCTTTCGCCTCCGCTTAAGTCCGGCCCTTTGCCTTTTTCTAATGCGATTTCCCTTTATAAGGGTTTTTTTTGCCATTTTTAGGGGATTTTGCCTCTTTTTCTAAGGAACAAAGGGCATCTTCTTTCTGCGATAACTTCTGCATCTTAAGTCCATTTTTGCCCATTTAAGTTGCAGTAGATTTAGAATGAAAAGATCTCTGCAATGGGACTATGTCCAGGAACTTCCTTGGACTTTTATTTTCCTCATTGAGGAACACTTAAACTTAGGAGTCTATCCAAAACCCATTTTGGATCAGGATGACAAAATAGAAACCATCTTGGAGGTGAATAAAGTTCTGACCAAGAAGAACTTAGTTATATAGTTGACAGAGAAGTGTCACACTCTAGAGGTAGCAGTCAATAGGTTTTTCACAAGGATTGATGCATTGAACAAGAAGGGTTTGCCTTCATTGTTTGTAATTAATGATAAATTAATGACCAGGGAAGACTATATGAAGAAGCTTCAAGACATTTCCAGGGACACAACTAAGTCTTCCAACATTAAAGGTTCTATGATAGGCAACGTGTTTAATGAAGTCATCAACAACATCAATTTTATTCAACATGAGATAAAACATATTTTCACTGTAAAATCCACTTTTGCTCGGTATACTGAGGTAGATGAAATCTACCGCAAAGTAACGTAGATAGTCATTCTGGATGAAGAAAGGTGGGAGAAGTTGTGTGAGTTTCAGGATTAAAGGACACGTTAGCTTCTCCAGCGCAACACCCAAATAGTGACCACTCAGAGACAACTTTCCTTTAAAACTGGGCCAGATGTTTGCATTCATTCCTTTTGATCGAATCACTTCTATTTCTGTTAGTTTTAAGTAATAATAGAATGCCGTGTCACTCAGGCATTTATTGTAATATTTTGTAATTTTGTTTAAATACTTCAGTCTGTCGAAGTATTGAGGGTTGCACCATTGAACCAGTTATCACATAGATTTGTACTAAGCTGGAGCATTTTTGATTAAATAAAAGATTTTGGATTTATTTCAGATGGCTTGTCTCTCAGTGAGTTGTTTTCATCATGTTTTTCATTATGTATTCTTTATATAATTGAATTCTTTTACAGTCATCTGATTGAAAATTTAATTGAATCTCAGTTTCATTTTGAATCCACTGTGAAGTTGCATTTAAATAATAGATTAATTTGCAGAACTATCTGTTATTGTAAATTCCTCTTTGAACTTAAATTGCACTAGATTTCTGTAATAGTTTATTATATTCTGTTGATCTAGGAAACACTGTTTTCTTGATTTTTGCTTATAAATGGTTAAATACTTGGTCTGAATATTAAATCACTTATACTTCTCTATACTCTACTTATCCATCCCACTTAAATAAAAATAACCATATGTATTTAAAGAACAACCTTTTGTTTTATTAAGGATCTTTCTAAGTTTAAAGAACCTGTTTTTAAACAGTTCACTAGTCATCCAAACCATTAAAATCAACAAAACATTTTAGATGCTTTGGCATAGCCAATTGACCTTAGGTTATCTCAAAGGACAACATGACGGATGAAATTAAAAGAAATTTTAATCCTCATCAACGATCGAGATTGCTTTGACAAGGATCACTCGAACTAGCCGTTGGAGGATTTATCTTTAAATAGGAAGTCATTTGTCAGTTGACACATCCGACCTTTGAGTCGTGTGCTAAGCGAAAAGATCATGTAATATTTTGAATAATAAATAAAGACTTTGGGGTGAATTTTCGCCGGTGTTACTCTTCGTGGAAACACTGTAAAATGTGTCGTTTTTCATGTGTAATTTTTTTTTAGGCATTGATAATAGCTTTTGAAGAGTGATGTGAGTATAGGTATCTTGTTCAGTCGCTGGGGGTTTGAATAATAATCTAAATTCTAAACGTAATAGCAGGTATCTCTATTTGTCTGAATTTTATTATTTTTTTTCTCACTCTATTTTGATGATTGAATTGAGTTTTGCAGAAAGGCCTTGATTTTTAGATCATCGGGCGTTCGGGGAAGTTTTCAATTGGACCAACCAATTCCTGATCCGTGTTTTCTGAAGAGCCCAGCTGAATTTAATCTCGGGCTTATCATAAGATTTTTAGTGGTGATGCATGAAGGGTTTCAAGTTAATCACCTCCTTTAAAATTCAAAAAATTTAATTTTTCTGTGCGAAATTGATGAATTTGGCTGTTGAGAGCCTTAGATTATCAGATCTAGGAGCGGAGTTGAACTCACACTCTCCAGATCCGATAGATCTGTAAATTATTTTTGGTCTTCTGACTTGGGTTTTTCTGGGTTTTAGATTTATCATTGTATATATCGTTTGGGTGTTTTTTGTTGTCTTGCCGTTACAGATCTGAAGAAGAAAACTGTGTAGAGTCCAGATCTAGGCCCTGGAGGGTAAGATCTGGATCTCTGGGGTTCATCAACATCATTTTGTAGGAGTATTATTCGAATTAATTTTGCAGTGTAAGGGGTTGAAGAGTTTTAAATTTGAATTTTTTTTTAAGGGTTCCAAAATTATTAAGATTTCCGGAAAGCTTTCAAAGGTTTTCTGGGCTACCATTTTGCTGATTGATTTGCTGTCTGGGTTTTTGGTTTCACTGTGAAAATTTCAAATTTAAAAAAAAAACCTTGCTGCCTAAGTCTGTTGCCCACGCATTCTCCATTTTGCTGTCATTAAAGGCTGCGTTGTCCTCCATTTATGCAGTGCTACCAGCTCCAAACCCTTGCAACCTACATCCTCTCCTCGCTGTAGCCTTCTTCGAACTCCAACTCTCCTCGTCCTCAGGCCTTCGAACTACTGTGTTCTCCCTCATCGCTGCATTTGTTCCCTCAATAACCCTCAAACCCTCTGCTGCCTCCTCTCGTTCTGGATTTCTCCCTCATATCCGTCTACCCTTCTCTTGCAAATTTGTTGTCGCTATTCGAATCTACAAACCCCAGCATTCTTTAGAACCTCTCCCCGACCTTTCCTCTGCCCGCGACTTCCTCATTCGTTGCTCCGATCCCGTCCCGCGTGCGACACTCCATCACTGGTCCTTCCGCAGCCATCACCGTCCATTTCGAAAAGCCCATCCTCTCTTACTCCTCTTCGCTGCTGTCGTCGAGCTCTCACCTACAAACCTGCACACACACAACAAAAAACATTCCCTTTTTTATGTTTTATGTATTTGTTAGGCTTAGGCATTCCCTTTTTTTATGCATTTGATTTTTTTATCAAGTTTCTTTTATTTATATTCTTTCACGATTATGTTTATAGGTTTCCTTTAGAATTCGATTTCATTTGATTTTTTTTGTTTAATTTGTTTTGGTTTAATTTGTTTTATTTTTATGTATGCATTAGTTTAGTTAGTTTGAAATTTTATTGTTTATGTTAGTTAGGTTAGGATTAGATTATTTCAAATTCATTTTATTTTATTTTTCGATTTGTTGTTTTATTTTGATTTCATTTTTTAATTTTTTAATCTTTGTTTTGATTTCACATTCTTTTTATTTATTATTTTTTTTATTCCGATTTTTTTTCCCTTTTATTTTCGATTTGATTTTATTTATTTTCTAAAATATTAAAATCTAAAAAATTTTAAAAATTCCAAAACCTTAAAAAAATCCTAAATATTAAAATGATCTAAAAGATTTTAAAAGATTTTAAAAAAATCTAAAAAGTTTAAAATTCTGGTGACTAAGGAATTAAATTGAAGGGATTCGCACATTCACATTAAAATTTTTAATGTGCCCTACAGCCTATTAAATATTTAATTTATTAACCCTTTTGATTTACTTTGTCACATTAAAAATTTGATTTCTTCATTTTACCACATTTTAATTTCCTAACGGATAATTAAATTGTTCATCTAAAGTTCCTTGGTGTCATTTTGTGGTAATATTTCTCTATTGTCAAGATGCGATAAATGTTTTGAATCATATTGGAGAAAGTTAATTAAATTCTAGATCTTGACAATTAATGAAAATCATTTTAAATCTGGAATCTCTTGCATATTGCAATTTTGGGCGTTTATATTGATCATTTATGATTGTCACTATTCATCACATTTTGGAAAATTGTTCTGGATAACTTGTTTTCTTACTTAATCTATGGTTAATTCAAATTAAAGGCACTGGTCTGTAGTCATTTTTATCTTGTGATTGTGTCTATCTATCTCAATTGACTGAAACTTATTCTAAATTCAGCAAGTTGTTCATCCTTAAAATCTCCTAGAGCCCATGTTTCACAGGCTACCCTCATCCATTCACCTTAGGGACTACCCCCCCTTGACTTATCTAGGAGAGAGTCTAAACAGAGTGAGTAAGGATTAGAGTGACAACCCTTACTCTGAGTGTTGTCGCAGTGCGTAGATACTTTGTGCGACAACATGCCCTTTTATAGATTCATTTGTTATTGCCTTTTTGAATGATATACTGGTATATAGTGCTACCTCAGAAGAGCATATGTCACATTTGACATAGGTGCTGGAAACATTGAAGAAGCACCAGCTGCTAGCAAATCTCAAGAAGTGCGAGTTTGCACAAGTCTTTGGTGTATTTGGGGTATGTGATCAGTGGAGGAGAACTGAAGATAGATCCTTCTAAGATGGAGGCCATCATGAAATCGTCGGTGCCTACTAATGTTTCTAATTTCAGGAGTTTCATTGGGGCAACACAGTGCCTGAGAAAGTTCATAGCCTCATTTTTAGTAGTAGCAACACTGCTCCACGCCATAACAACAAGTGGCAAGAGTTTCCAGTGGGGAAAAGGTCAGCAAAGGGCTTTCGAAGAGCTAAAGAAGATCATCAACGAAGCACCAGTTCTGGCATTACCAAACTTGCAACGACACTTTGAAGTGGAGACAGATGCAAGTGGGTATGCTATGGGAGTTGTCTTGATGCAGGGAGGAAGGCCAATATGCCACCATTCTGAAGTATTTCATGGGGCAGTCCTAACTACCCTACCTAGGACAAGGAGCTCTATGCCATGGTGCAAGCTGTGAAGAAGTAGAAGCACTATTTGATGGGAAAGGAGACAGTAATCCACATAGATCACCAGTCGTTACAGTACTTACAGGCCCAAAGTAAGCTACAACAGGCCAGGCATTACAAGTGGATGGGGTTTTTACTGCAGTTTCATTTGGTGATCAAGTAGAAGAAGGGAAGCACAATCAAGTTGGCTGACATGCTTTCAAGGCCACCCACATCAAAGATCATAGCTTTGGGGACTCTTATGCACATGGAGCCATTCACCCATGATGCATATAGAGAGGCACATTCAAAAGATGAGGACTTCAAGGAGGTGTATCAGCAGTTGCAGAGTCAGAGTTTTGCATGATGGCGATAATATGGTTGACTACCATCTCTAGGATGGGTTACTCTACAGGTTGGATAAGCTATGTGTTCCTAAATGTGAGCAATTGCAATTGCTCAGAGAGGCTCACACCTCCAAGGTTGCAGGGAAGACCGTGGCTAACTTGCAGAGGTATCTGTAGTGGCCCAAGATGCAAGAGCATGTAGCTAGGTTCATCAGAGGATGCATGCTTTGTTGTACCAACAAGCCTAACAACAGGAAACAGGGTCTATATCATCCCTTACTTGTACCTACTCATCCTTGGAAAAGCATTTCCATGGACTTTGTGGGAGGGTTACTGACAACCAGGAAGGGACATGACTACCTGCTTTTGGTAGTTGACAAGTTCAACAAGATGTGTGTTCTAATGCCCTATAAAAAGATGATCAACGGACAAGAAGCAACAAAAATGTTTTTGGATAGGTCTGGCTGCACTTTGGGATAACAAGGAGCATCATTTCACACAGGGATACAAGATTTCTCAATATATTTTGGACTACATTGTGGGAGAATATGGACACAAAGTTGAAGAGATCAACAACATTCCATCTACAGACAAATGGGCAGACAAAAGTAGTCAATAGGACTTTGGTGCAGCTTCTGAGGGGATACAACCAGAAGCATTTGAAGACCTTTGATGAAAATTTGGTATATATGCAACATTCTTACAACAAAGTAGTCCATACTTCTACAAGAAAGTTTCCGTTTGAGACTTGTTTTGGATATTTGCCACTTTCACCTTTGGATATTGCATATGGCAGCAAGGAAGAGTGAGGGAAGATCTTACAGGAGATGCTTTGAGGGCTGAAAAGTTTATAGAGAAGATCAGGCAGATCCATCTACAGGTGCAGGAAACACTATAGAAGTCACAGGAGAAGTATAAGGCCAGATATGATCAACACAAAACAGAGAAATTGTTCAAGGTGGGAGATAGAGTATGGCTATAGTTGAACATGAAGAGGCTATAGTGGCCTGGTAAGAAAATCAAGGCTCTCAGATATGGTCCTTTTGAGATACTAGAAAATGTGGGTGATAATGCCTATCAACTTAGTTTACCACCATATATGCGCATTTACTCAGTTGTGAATGTGGAGAATTTGAAACTCTACGAGCCTTCCATGCTAGATCAAGGAAGAGGAACAGATCCTACCTTCAGTGGAAGATTTGACACTCGATGCTTAGGCAAAGTTGATAGAAGATACAGTTTTGCAGAAGAGGCCCAAAACCACAAGACAGGGGCAGCATGACCTTTGGCAGATTGGGTTGAAGGGGCAACTTCTAGGCAAAGCTAAATGATACATCAGAGAGAACGTGGATGAAAAATTTTCTCACCTCATTTAGTAAAAGCTTTTGGGGACCAAAAGCCTCCCAAAATGGGGAGGTCTGATGCAAATTGGATCATTATATTATTTGTCATCCATCTCCATGTATTAGGAGTGGAAAAAATGGAGGAATCAACTCACGGGACCATTTTTACCAGCGGGGCCCAGTTTGGTGAAATATGTTTTGAAACCTTTCAGGAGCATTTTTTTCGGCATTAAACGACGTTTTTTGGGGGTAAAACTTTCGCTTTAGTGTTGCACCTTTTCATGTTCTACACGCAAAGATCTTACCAATGGTGCAAGAAGCGCGTCAATCAGAGTCTGTATGCAAAAGTTATGCCACTCAAAATTTGACCTCCCTGTTTTCACATCTATAGTTCGAGAGGATGTTGTTTCAGCCCCTATTATTCATGGAAAAGGGTCTAGCCATGTGTTTTTGATGTAAAAGACTCTAGAAGAGTCGATATTGTAACTCTAGTTAAGAGTTGATGTAGTCAAACTTAACCACTAGTAGGCTATCGGGCTGTGTTATAATCGGACCACTAGGAGGAAGAGGCATTCCATTCTTTTGAGAGCATTTTGTTCCATAGTTGAGCAAAGATAGCTAGGAGAGATAGGAGGTTGAGCACACAGAGAGGATCTGTGCACTGTGGTAGCCCACGGGCCACAGGCATTACTTCTTTGTACCTACAGCCATATTTCCGGACAGAGAAAGAGAGCGAAGCAGCCTCACCATCCA
This sequence comes from Pinus taeda, assembly GCA_000404065.3. Classification (NCBI taxonomy): domain Eukaryota; kingdom Viridiplantae; phylum Streptophyta; class Pinopsida; order Pinales; family Pinaceae; genus Pinus; species Pinus taeda. The sequence continues at coordinate 124,951 of APFE031676829.1, read as the reverse complement.
GCTGGGTTTTCTCCCAAAAGGGTTTCCCAGAGCATATCTTGTGTCTTATGTGTGTGTGAGAGCTTATTTGTCATTCTATACTTTTCTACATAGTTTCCATTCACATGCATACACTAATTACATTTTAATTTACAGATCTAGAAGTTTAATAAAACTGTAATAGTATAAAATTCAGAATTCTAATATATTATTATCAGATTTGTTGTGACGAACTCTCCAGTGGAATATCCACGACAGTTTACGGATCAATAGTACATCCATCAAATGACAGATTTCATGTGAAATGATGGTGGAACAGAATGGGGCAACAGGGAAGGTTCCAAGCTGCATGCCATGGTACAAGGGTAACTTTAATGAGGGAAGCCCACATGTTGGGTGTATGGATGTAGGAGGGAGTAAACATGGTACATGAGTTACCCCGACCTTTGTTTTTCCACCCTTCTTCATATGCCCTTTTCCTTTTATTGATTTTTCTTCCTTTGACTGCTCGGGGTTCTAGGGGATGAGAACATGATGTTTATGATGAAGCAGTGATTACACCCTTAAGGTTGGGCAATTCATTGCCCACCACGAGTTGGGACAATCATGGGTTCCTTAATGATGTAGGGGGCACTCATAGGGGACCTAGGAATCAGGTTGATGGCCATAGTGATGGGGGTAGAGGTCATGTTTAGCTTTTGCCCACACTCTAAATTTTCATATCTCGACCATCTTTTGCTTTTTATGGTACATTTCCTATTGTAAATGGCCGAATTATGCTTGTAACTTTATTTTCAGCTGTATCAACCTTGGGGGCATTGTTTCAGGCTCAACTGAAGGTGTGGACAAGGGGAGGGGGAGGCTAACTCCTTGTGGACGCAATGGAAAAATGTAGATCCGGATGGGGAAAGTGTGAAAAGGGGTTATAATGAGCGGAGGGGAGTGTGATATATGGTGTTAGTAAGTGGGACCACGCAACCGAAATCAGGGTTTTCCATGTAGTTCCACTCCTAAAGTTAGTATCCAATAGAGGAGGTCTCACGTGACCAAGGTACAAGATTAACCACAAGTTGGGACAAGCCTACAGGGAAACAAGAGTATACACCATGTCCATTCTTTTCGCCAAATCCCCCCACTAATCCATGTCCAAATGTTTCTAAGAAAAGCAAGCATAAACACCCAATTACATAATGAAAAGCCATACATTCGGGGTTGGAAGGCCCACCTTCAAACATACGATCATAACGGATGGGCGAAGGAACATAATGGCTAGCTCAGGTGGTGGAGAATGGTGGCTCACGAGCTATCTAGTGGCTACAATGGGCTATCGACTAAAGAAAAATCTAGGATAAAATTTCTCCTATAGCGGTCACCCACAGGTGGTGGGTAACAGTTACCATAATGGCGTCGAAGCCAAATTCAAATAACACAGTAGCAATTGCAGACGCTGTTCATATTGTAGAATTGAGGCTTCTGTGATCCATCATATTTATAAGAAGATTTCGGCGTAAATCACATTAGGTAAGACATTTGCCGACGCGTTTCGAACCAACCAGTGTGGTTCATCGTCAGGACAAGTTGAAGAAACAGATCCAGCTCAACATGTTAAATAGTCAGACCAGAGATTCCAACGGCTAATTTAACAGCTAATTTTTACTAAATGACCCAGGTCAAAATTAATTAAATATTATTAATATTATAATATTATTATTGTTATTAT
>APFE031676829.1:62498-123232 GCA_000404065.3 Pinus taeda | reverse complement strand
ATATATATATATATGTCCTAATTAGATTAAATAGTAATAGGAAAGTTTATTTATTTAAGTTCAAAAAATAATTATATATAAAACACCTTTAACCCTCATATTGATCATTATCCTTTTAGAACAAAGATAAAATGGGTAAATAAGTCCCATAATTACCTAAGGTTAGTTTAAAAATGATTTTAATACAATACTTAATTATACAAATATAACTACAATCAAAGGAGAAAAGTCAATAAAAATAGTTAATATGAAAAAACGGAGATTAAGACATCAATTTATTTAGAATAGTTCACCAACAAGCATTGCTTTTGAGGGATACGATTCATTTAACCTTTAAAAATAGAAGTAAGTCACACTAATGCGTACAAATGAACTTAGAATTTGTGAATAAGACTTCAAAGCATAAGCTACTTATATATGTGTGTCGAAACTTGATGGCAACTGAAGAAGGGCTCCATGTTGTCCTCCCAACTGTAGGTAGTTATTAGTTTAGTCCCATAACTCGCCACCCTCGTCCTAGGTCCAGAGTCTGAGAACTACGAATTTTATGGGTGATTCACCAGTTGAGTTGAGGGAGCAGAATCATTTGTAGGTGGTTTGTCAACTAGGGATAAGCACTCGTGGTTTTCCAATTACAACAAGCACTCTTGGTTCATCAATCTTGGCAAGCACTATTGACTCACCATGCAAGTGGTTTTTCAGTTGGAGGCAAGCACAATGGTTTATTAGCCATAGCAAACAACAGTGGTTTGTCAGCCCCTAGCAAGCACTCGGTACGTTAACTCAACCTCCCTCTATGCTCAGGTTTTGATGATACCAAATAAAAACTGGGAAAAATGGACAACGAGAGTCTTGAGTGATGGATACTCCCCATAGGTTGCTCATTGCGCTCCTCTTTTTCTTAGGAGTTCCCCTTCAATACCAATGAACCGAATCCTCAGGCTTGTCTGTCCATCTACTTGAGACTATCTGGAGCTGCCTCCCAGTGTGACCATGAGGGCACACCCACCCTTCTTCATGTTGCCTGTTACCACTCAAACAAGTAGGGGACCTAAAAGGGCTTCCTAAGAGGGCAACTGCTAGGTTAAGGGCAACGGTGGAGGCTTAGCCCACTGTCACAACAACTAAGTCTTCCTGCTCTTTATGGACTTTAACCAACCGGAGGAGTCCCAGTAGTGTAGGGATCACTTGTAAAGTATATGTCAATGGATAGGTGGAAAGTGACCCTGGAAACCTTTCCCAAGGATGGAGTGAAGAATGGAACTTGCTTGCTCTTTAAGCAAGGGACTTGGCCCTCCAGGGGTAAGGGGTGAGGATTGGAGGGTTGAGGGAGAAGGAATAGGCTTATAGACGAGGTTCTCAATTCTTATAATCCTTGGGAAACTTGGATTCCCAATGGTCCTTGACAAATAATATTTATTTAGAAGTGGGACCACATGGGGCCAAGTGGACCTAGTCTAGGTTCGGGGATGGAATGTAGCAACCAATGATGTTCCTATCTTTGACAAGGTGAAAGGAAAGGACCAAACAAGAATATTTACTTCAAAGGTTGAATTGATCCTGTTGAGGTCTAGCCTTGGGGATGCCTAGGCAAAATTTGATCCTAGAGCTAGGGCTTGGGATTCCTGGAGATTCCACTGTTAGAATTGCCTCAAATTTGGAGGAGAGGGAGGGGACCCACTAGCGCAATAGCCTGTAGGAGATCGGAATTTTTCCTTGGGTCAATTCCCGGGAAATGATGCCCTAGGTGACCTAATGGGGCTAGACCTAGGGAAAAAAGGGAAAAGGGTAAAAAGAGGGTTAAAATGATCACCTTTTTTGAGGGACCAGTACCTAATTCACTTGAGGATATGGATTCAAGGATGATGATGAGTAAGAACTTGGTTTCTTGATCAAGGAGGCCCGACAAGTAAGCTTCATCCAATGTTGCGAGAAAGAAAAGAAAAGTGACCTTCAAGCATTTACACTTCAAAGCAAATGATGCAAGCTTATCAAGACACATAATCTCTAGGACATTTCATTCATATAACATTGACCCATACATTAAATTAGCTAAAACATGCTTAATTACACATTTCAATTATCCAACAACTAGCCCTAATTTTAGCAGTATGCAACAACAAGAATAACAACGTCAAAATTTACTTACAACGTTATAGAATATATCCAACCAACATTTCATTTGCAAGACAAAGCTCCAAGACAAGAAAAATAGCCCAAATCCATATGTCAAAATTCATCCATCTCCAAAAAATATCCTCCAAGGAAAAAATGTGAAGTTATCTATGATTAGAGAGATCCCAAGTCAAGTGATGATCCAAATGAATGTATCTAACATCAATACAGAGCCTCCTAAGGCGTTTGAATTAGCGTATGGGCCTATATTAGCCCCTAATGATAAAATAATGTGCAAATAAAACACCTATTGGTGACAAGCCCACCAAATTAGCTCACAAGTGTAAAAATAAGCCTCACAGGGGGCCAAATAATAATATGTACATGTCGTGGGGCCCTCCAAAAGCCTAATAATGTCTTGAAATGCCATACTGAGGAATAAATTCCTTGGAATATGATGGACAAGAGGGTGGCCCCTTGTTCTCCATGTAGTAGACTTGTGGTGCTCCCAGTGGGTCTAAGGGCACATAAATGACCACATGGGTCTCCATATGAATTGGAGATGCCTGTAGATCCTCTACAAGGGTCCAAGTGGTGGAATAAATGTTGGCCTGACATCGTACAAGTCCTGGGATACCTGTCAAGCGTGTGGGGCTCCTGTGGGGGCTTGCTAGGCATAATGTACCAAGCATATCACCATCATCCCAAAAGTGGATAGCTGGTAGTCTCTGAGTATTGATGGAGATCTGTGGAGTGTTGTCTGCCGCTGTGGAGGCCAATGGCTTTCTATGCATACCCTATATGTGCCAATGTAGACCTCTGGGGGTTAGGATCCCGTATAGGGAGAGCAAACCCAAATGGAAACCACTTATAATCCTATATAAGTGTTGATTTTTGGGTAGCATCGGATGTGCTCTAGCTCCGAAATTTTGTGGAGGGGCTTGATCACATGCGATCTCCAAGACCCAGAAATCGTTTGGAGAAATTCCACCCAGATTGTATTTTATTAAAATAATTAATATTTTTAATGGGGTAAATATTAATGGGTATTAATGAAAATATGAGTGAGAAGCTTCTAAGAGACGAGGATCAAGTCTAATTTAATCTTAGATATTGATGAGAGATTATATCACGACTGTTGATATCTCAACAGGGAAATTATAAAGGAAGACTTGAGAGTCATTTGGAGACAAACTGGGCAAATATTTAGTGACCCGAGGGAAATCGATTCTCAAGGAGTAAGAGTTTAATTTCAGAGGGAGAGTTGCAGGGTGAAGGAAGAGGAGGGTATCAGCATCAGTCAGACACTGAGGAGGAGGGGACGCAGTGCATCAGAGGGACAACGCAGAGGGACAACTCAGAGAGGCAGCGCAGCAAGGGACGCGGTCCTCATGCATAGATGATGCAGAGGTGACGCAGTCGAGGCTGGAGGGTGTTAGAATTTCTCCAAAGGGTGGAGGAAAATTATCTCAGGTGTTTTCTCAGAGGTTTCTCTATGTTTTGCAAATCATTCCTTGTAAAGAGATTGTTACTGAAGAATAATAAATAAACCCTCATCTTTTGCACCGGTTTTTCCGCATTAGGTTTTTCTAGGGACTATTATCCAAAAATAACTGTGTTGATGTGATTGATTCTTGTGCTTGTATTTCATTGTTCTTTTCTCTATGCTATTATGTGACAACTGCAATAGAATTTACTTTGATGTTTACTTAAGGGTTTTGTAAATAACTTAATGTGGAGAATAAGTAGGAGAAATAAATCAATTACTATAGTAAAATTACGTGTTAGAAATTTTCACAATAAGATCCAATGCGTCCCCTAGGCTTCCAATACAACCAATCGTTAAACTAATCGGGTAAAAGAGTTTACAAATCATGGATAACAAAGTGGGCACTTCATAATGGCATGCCCTTCCGTAGGGGCTTTGACATGTGCTAGTGTCTCCAAGCTCCAAAGGGGGTTAACCAAGTACCTTATTAGGTGGTTTCAACCCTTAAAGGGGATATTATGTCCAAGGTACATCCCTCTAATGGGGGTGGCAAGTGATAAACAAGTGGAACAGAATAGAGAATGAGGGGGGCAACCTTGGGCCACATATTGGGGCATAGGGGTAGTTGGATAAGTGGAAGCCCACAATGTGTAGGAGGGAGAAATTGTGGTACACGAAGTGCCTCGACCTTGATTTTTCCACCCTTCTTTATATGCCTTTTGGCTTTTATGAGTTTTCTTTCATTAACTGCTCGAGGCTCAAAGGACAAGAGCATGATGTGTAAGATATAGCAGTGATTACCCCTTTTTAGGTAGGGCGGTTCATTGCCCTCGAGGGGTTGGGACAATCATGGGTTCCTGAATGATAAAGGAGGCTCATCTAGGGCCTATGGAACTAGGGTGATGACCATGGATTGGGGTAGAGCTCATGTATTGGCTTTTGCCCATGTGCTAATTATTTTTGCCTCAGCCATCTTTTGCATTTTGTGGTACAATTTCCTGTTAAACGTGGCCAATTATAGTTTTTCTTTTAGCTGCTTCAACCTTCATGGCATCATTCTGGTCCTGACCCAAGGTGGGGGCAAGGGGATAGGGACGCTAGCCCTATGTGGACCCAAGTGGAAGAAATGATGAATGGTGGTATAGTGAGTGGAAAGGGAGTAATATATGCGGATAAAGGAGCGGGACGACACACCCAAAGTCGGGTTTTCCCAACTAGTACCACCCTAGAACCAAATGGTCGATAAAGGAGATGCCGAGGGACTACGATCCAAGGTTAACATTCAAAAGAGATCAAGGGGATAAGAGCACAAACTAAGCCCACCCTTTTTCCAAATCCCCCCATCGATCCATACCCAGAAGTATCCATGAGAAGTAAACCCAATACTCAATTACCAAATGACAAGACATATCTTTAGATTTTGGAGGCCCACCTTCAAACATACGATCACTACAGGTGGGTGAGGGACCACATGGCTGGTTCAGGTGGCAAAAAAATGACACAACGAGCTAGCAGGAGGCTGCAAGAGGCTGCTGGCTGCCGGTTGAGGTCCATCGTGGAGAAAAATATCTCCTGGGGATATCACTCACGAAGTGGTGGGTAACACTGCCTCCTTGTTTAAGTTACCCCTTCAATTCACGAGAGGGGAGCCAATTCAGGGATAACACCACCATTGCATTCATGGCTAATTTAATTGGGGCGATCTTTTTGCAGCCACGAGTTTTTTCATTATATTTTGAATGCGATGGGCATGGAGGTTCATGCCATAAGCTGCCTCACTTAGACTCTGGCCTGTCCCTTCTCGTTAGATTATTAATAATCAGATAGATATTTTAATTATTATAATCTGATTACAATTAATTGTTAATTGCAACATTAAAATTTAATTAAACCACTAATCCATCATTAATTTACTTCAAGCATGAATATGTCTATTTTTAATTTTGGTGTTCGCCATTGATTAGAGTGTTGAAACGTAATTAATACTAAACAGAGTATTCATGGCACCATGATCGAAATAAGAACGGATTTCACCAGTAATCATATTGCACTAGAAATCGGATAAAATGGAGTTTCTGCTAGCAATCAGATATTGTGCTGAGATGCTCAATTACACAAAAATGTTTGTAAAGATGATAATTAAGGCAGGGGTGTTACAAGATGTTTATTTTAAAGTCTAATTTTTTTGCCTTCAATATTCTGTGTGGCCATAAATATGAATATATAGAGCTATTAACTTTTCTTGGTTGGACTGGCAGTTAAGATAATGCGACTGATTCTATATATCAAATGCCATTTATGTAGGTTGGTTTCGGGGATTAAAGAATGATTTCTTAAATGCTTGTATGCACTCAGTCGGAAAGAACCTTTAACAATACTGATGGAAAAACATCCTCAGCCTACTAGGGCTTGGCTTTTCAGCAACAATTACTCATATGTTTGTGAAGAAGATCCAGATGGATCTCGTATCATCACCAGACATCATATAATTGCTAAAAGGAAATGGGTGCCTGAGTTCTTAGCATGGAGCACAGTCATAGTGCTGATGACATTTATTTGCACTTTGCTCTTACCCATTCCCGCTGTAAGTATCAGTTGCATCATTCCTCAACTATTTGACTGTATTACTTGGACAAATTTTATTTCACTGTCTGCAACATTGGAAGTATGACGACTGTAAAATCTGGAACTCTATATTGCCAATGGTTGAATGCATTTCAGGTATTTTCCATCTATCGTGTTTTGGGTATAACCCATCTTCAAAGCTTTCGTGAAGTAGTTTTTCTCTTTGTGGGTGATCGTCTTAAAGTACTTTCTTCTCTATAAAGATGTTTAATATTACTGCATCATTCCTTTAAAACATTCTCTTTATGGATATAATATTAGCTCTGTTTTACAGCAATTTTTTTTTTAATATTGACTGGTTCTACTTGTTTGTCGAGACAGGTAGCACAAGGATGTAGTTTAATTGGCACGGTTCTTCTATGTGTCTTGTCTGCTGCAGTCATTCATGGCAATAGCATTGAAGAAGGTTAGAGGAAACCTTTATTATCCATTGAGGACATGTGTTGGTGAAGAATTTGAAACTTAATTAGTGACTACTAAAGTTTTTGGATGCACACATCCCTGTATAAGCAAGCCAACAATTCCCATTGATTACTGATAAGCTAATTTTAATGTTTCTTTGTCTTGCTTCATAAAACTTTAGAGCAAAATGTAAAGCATATGATCTTTGAGTGAGCAAAATTTAAACCAATTAGATTATTTTAGTGTTTGCCTGATGAACATTGAACAATTTAAGACTGTTAGAGAAGAACAAAAGGGGATGCGATTAATCAAAAGACTAGTATGCTTATATCTCATTGCATTAAAAATAAATGATATTCAACAAATGAAGCATATAATACGCCTTATCGAGTGTAATGAAACAAAATTTCCTCATACTTCTAATCAATGCATATGATGATTGAAATAAATGATATTTAACAGATGAAGCATATCATATACCTTATTGAGGGTGTTGGAAAAAAATTACCTTGTACTTATGATGGTTTGATGATAGAAATAAATGATATTCAACAAAAGCATATAATGTGCCTCATTGAGGGTACTGGATCAAAATTACCATGTAATTCTGATCAATGCATGTGGCTGATATGGACCTCCGATGTTACTTTCAAGTGATAGTTTAGATTTAATGTCTCATGTAGTTATTTTACCCCAAAAAATTATTTTACATAGTAAATGAATTTTCTGCAGTAAATAAAATTTGAAAACTACAAACTGAAAATTGTTTGGGACTTTAACTCAACAAATAGGACGGAAAATATTTCAGAAAATAACCCAGAAAAATTCAAACAAGAACAAGTATTTGAACCCTCCAACCTCTCGTCATTAAATTTTTCTCGAAGAAATTGTGGTCTCCCTTCCTAGGGAAAATGGCCCTCTGAAAATACACAAAAAATACAGCTAACAGAACCTAGCAAAATTGACCCTCAAAAGTTTGTCCTGCAATTTGTTGGCCGTCTTTCATATGTTCGGCCCTCTTGAAGCTGCTCGGAGCCCCCATTTGTTGATGTTTGTAGCTCGCGCAGGTACTTCTGCATAGGCCTAAGTGTCTAGGCATGTAGAAGTTGCCAAAAGTCTCCTTAGACACTTGCTCTAGTATGAGCAAGTTGCATTTGTAACTTAGCCTAAATATAACTTAGGAAAGCACATAGCCTCAAGGGTTAGCTCAATTGGTCAAGTTCCCGTTTTTAAAGTACCTCGCCAATGGGAGTTCACGGGGTCAATTCTCCTCGACACCCTCAGGGTTAGGCTCTGCTAGTTTTGCTGGTGGGATGTGATCCCTTCGGGTTGATCTATCTTATGCTTTTAATCTTAGCCCTTGATCTCAAATGAAGCAAGATCTAATCTTGGCTGTGAATCACTTTGGAAATTTCGGTTAGGGGTTTAGTTCAATGAAAAGTTATAAAAGAAAGGCTAAGGAGAGGGGTAAGACACACCAGAGAACATCACAAGACTGAGAGAGACATCTTAGTGAGGAGTGTAATACTCTACTGTGCTGGGTCTGAGGGAGTGCAGAAGGAGAGCTTGGAGATCCAGATTGACCAAGGGGATCGAGCACCGATCTAGGGCATGATCTACAAGATCAAAGTTAAAGCATTTTTTTTTTTTAATTTGTAATATTTTTCAGTTGGGCCATTTTCCCAGGATGGGAGCCCAAGTTGTGAAAGTTAATGAACAATGATTGTGTAGAATTTGTTGTGTCATCGTGATTAAGAGGTATATTTTGCTTTTGCTGAATTTTTGTGTTAATGAACCTAGTTGTGCAATTAACTAGTAGATCTGTAATCTACTAAGAATTAAATGTCAAGTGCTAGGTTTGTAGGAAACCTAACATGGTATCAGAGAATAAACTTTGAGAACTAATCTCTATGTCATAATATCCAAGTTCATATAGGATCATTAGGGCCAGGTTTGGTTGCAATTGTACGAAGGGAATTTTTTTAAAGGAAGCTGAAAGAAATTGGATGTATTGCACAACTGCAAAGTTTTTTTTCAAAGACAGGCTGGAGCTGAGGATTAAAAAGAAAAAGAAAAAAAAAAGGGGTGGGGCATGTCGACAACCTCGAGTGGGCTGTCAAACCCAACCCAATCTGTGGAGAAGGAAACAATTGACCAACCAAAAAGGGAGCAGAGCCTAGTAGGCGACAATAGTTTGTGCAGACAATAGATGAGATCTGGCAGAGTGATGTAAAAACTGAGATAGACATAAAAAAGTGAATGACAGCAAAGTTGATGCACATGGGTGGCGTAGGTGGTGTAGAAAGGTCATGATGAAGGCAGTTGTGGGGTGGTGAGGCTGAGGATTCAAGGCAAAAGTGGGTTGCATGAGGACTGTAGGGTGATGAGACAAGGACTGTAGGTTAGCGCAACTATAGAGAGCCAACACACAATGGATTTGGAGCTACTAGTGGACGTATATTGCAACTGCTGCAAGAAAGCAACTAACAGATCATGGAGAAAGGCCATGCTGACTACATAGCTACAAAGGAGGTTAGGATGAAGGAGGCAACTTGATAGGCCAAGTGAAGCATCGAACACGGGCTAAGGACCAAAGTTGTCAACCAGAGATTGTAAACGACTGATGAGCTAGAAGTGTGCAAGGTAAAGCAACGACTGCGAGTGGGGTTGTCTCAGCCTAGGCAGTTCGGGTGTTCAATAGGAACAACCACCCAAGTTTGTGTTGATTTTTCAAGTGCAATAGATACAAGCACAAATTTATGAAATACTGATAATTACTTCGAATGATATAAATCTTCTTTTAACAATGCCATTTTATCATTAATCAATTACACTTCATAAATTCAACCATAAAATCAAAAGGATAGTAGAGATCACAATGCACAAAGAGAATGCAAACTTTACCCTGGGAATATTCACTAGGGAGAAAAACCCAAGAACCTTTTTCTTAGATAAATTCTTCAGTTCAACAAGAGATACATCTAAGTCAACTATGAGGTTAGACAGATCAATAATGCTTATGGTCAAACCTAGTCTCTAACCCTCAAGTCAAGCCAAGTAAAGTCAAACTTTTGCCCTTCACATGGCTCTCTTGGACCAACCTAAAATTTTGGCTTACCCAGAATATGCTGTCCAAAAATTCAACCTGTCCAGAAATTGTCTAGAAACACACATGCGAGCTAGAGAGAGAGATGATCTTTGTCCTTCTTTTCCTACTTGTCCTTCGCTTTGTTAGAAAATCAGAAAGGCAAAAAGATTCTCTTATGTTGATAATTACTTGTGATATCTTTATAGTCTTATTTGTTAGTTTTTGTAGCATCAGAGGTGTGTTCTAGTTTCGAAACTTTGTGGAGAGGCTAAAACACAGGAGTTCTCCATAACCCATAAATTGTTTATGGAAATCCCACCTAGAAGTGTCTCAATTAGATTAGTTGCCTATTTTTAGACATTTCCTAAGTCTAAACTTAGGTAAAGGAGTTAACTAATATTTTTAGACATTTCCTAAGTCTAAACATAGGAAAAAGGGTTAATTAATCATTATTAATTGAGAAAGGTGTGAATCATCTAGGAACTCACACAGGTCGACTGGGAAATAATCTTAGCCCTTGATTAAGTTTTAATCTTGGTTGTTGGAGTCCCAACAAAAGATTATAAGAAGAAGCCGATGGGTAGATGGAGAACGCACACTTGAGATTGATTTTCCTCCTGCAATTTGATTTTCCAGAGAGGAGTAGTAGTTGCTGGAACAATTCAAGCCAGAGAAGGGAAGCAAAGATAGAGAGGAGCAAGGACAGTGATACGGAGGAAGTTTTCCAGTTCCTGAGAGGCAACAACAAGAGGCCGAGTTATTCCCAGTGAGGCTACGCAAAGGACTGTGTAGGCAGCTTCAGAGGGCAATTCGATTTAACTGTGGGAAAGATTGATTTAGCTTCCAAAGGTTGGAAAAGTCTTCCATAAGGCCGAAGAATCAATTCCTGCAGCAGAGTCAAGTAGAACGACTTGATTAGAGGCAGTTTCGAGCTAGACATCAAAGGGTCTATGCAAGCACTGCACAGAGCCTTGCGCAAGGGGTCCGGGAGGACGAGTTTTTGAAGCCGAGTTGTGCCAGGGTTGCTTGTGGAGGTGGGGAAATTCCCTTAGATAATTTCGGCCAGATTTTCTTGCTGTGGATTGCCAGTTTCGACATCCAGATTGTACTTAGATAATTTTGCTGCTGCTTAATAATATAAACCCTTAGCTACTACACCGATTTTCCCAAGTTGGGCTTTTCCGGGGACATTTGTCAAAAAATAACTGTGTCAATTTTTATGTGTGTGAGCTAGAATATTTCTTAGTTTCCAACGCTTTTATTTTTCGCAGTATTTTTGTGAAGATTGCAGTGATTATTTCGTTGTTGTCATAGCAATAAACTATTAAACTAATTTAAAGTTAGAAGAAATAATTCTAGTTGTTGCAATAGAATTTCAGTAGTGAAATTTTCACATGGTATTAGAGCGAGATTGATCAAACAGGGAAGCTCAAAAGCGAAGCCAGAAATTCGCTGTTTAGAGGAGCAGCTAGACAAATTTCTGGACATTGCACAGAGCCTAAGCTAGGCAGTAAAAGTTTCTTCAGCAAGTTCGAGTTTTTTAGTGTAGGTGGGTAGAAGAATTTGGCTTGCTAATTCGAGTGATTCCAGCAAGGAGAGGGGAAGTTGTAGCTCAGATTTTCACTGAGCATATTCCTTGTTTGGGCGCAGAGGGTTTTGCAGTAGTGTATAGTAGCAGAATTAGCTCCAGGTGGAAGAGAAAGGCACACACAAAGATAATTTTTCTCAGAGGGTTTCTAGCCTAGAAATTTGATTTTTCAAAGTTGTAGTTTGCAGTTGCTGCAGGCTGTTTTTCTCACTCTAGAAGGGAGTGCGAATAGTAGATTCAACAGCCAAGCAGAGCAAGAGGGGGATTTTCGATCAAATTCAGAGATGGCCATAGCTGGGCTCAAATACCAGGATAGGTTGGAGAGAGCCTACAACTTTTCCATCTGGAAGGCCAGGATGACCTTCCTGCTACATGAATTTGGTCTAAAGGCTTATGTAGAGAATGTGGTGGCAGTACCCCAGGATGCAGAACAGCTGAAGGAATACAGGAAAGAGATGGCGAAGGTGAAGCAGATGATTTTGGATGGAGTTCGATACCATAGAGTCTAACATGTGGTAGACAAAGGAACAACCAAGGAAATGTGGGATGCTCTTACCCAACTATATCAGAGCACTTGTAGGAGAAGTTGAGAAGCATAAGGATGCAGAAGGGTGAAGGCATAGATTCCTTCCTCACCAGGATTTAGGAGGTCAACGATCAACTAGTAGTCATTGGGGAGGCACCTCAACCAACATAACTTGTTCGTTTGGCATTGAACAATGTCTCAGAGGAGTGGCAGGTCTTTGTCCAAATATCTTTAGCCAAGACAACTTGCCTAGATGGGACAGGATGTGGTCAAACCTACAACAGGAGGAGTTGAGGCGAGCTTTGTTAAAGAGTACCATTAGCGGAAGCAGCAGCAAGGGCGTGAAGGGTGAGAAGGAAGAGGAGAATGTGGCCCTAGCATCAAAGGGTCCCAGACAGGGACAGGGGGAGAAGAAGAAAAAGAAGGACCTATTTAAGGTCAAGTGCTTCAGGTGTGGCGAGTTTGGCCACTACAGTACCTAGTGTCCTCTCAGGGAGAAGGAAAAACAGGAGAAGCAAGACTAGGCGGCTCCAGGAGTGAGGTGGGGCGATATGGAGCTATAGTCCTTGAGTTGCAGAGTTTGGGCAGGGTCCATTGAGGTGTGCTCCTCATGGATCATTACCTTGCTATAGGGGCCCACAATATTCAATAACAGGATGGATTAGTGTCAGTGATGTAGTTTGATCCAGAGTGACAGTTACAAACTAGTAGCAGTCAAATGCAAAGCAGGAGGCTCAGTAGCGGATGTTAGTTTTTGTAGCATCAAATGTGTTCTAGCCTTTAAATTTTGTGGAGAGGCTAGAATGCATGAGATCTCCAAAACCCAAATATCATTTCTAGAAATTAGATTATTAATCAGTGTTTAAATATTTCCTAAGTCTAAACTTAGGGAATATGACTAATTAATCAGAATTATCAAGTTAAGATGTGAATGTTCTAGAAACTCACACGGATCGACTTCAAGTTAATCCTAGCCATCGGTTAAGATCTGTTGATTTGGGGTAGCATCAAATGTGCTCTAGCCATGAAAATTGGTGGAGAGGCTAAAGCACATGAGATCTCGAAGACCCAGAAATGGTTTGGGCAGATTCTACCTAGTTAAGGAGATATTGAAATAATTAATAATTTTAAATGAGTTCCCAAGTCTAAACTTAGGAAAAATAAAATATTAATGGGTATTAATATAAAATTGGGTTAGAAGGTTCTAAATGACATGGATCAAGCCAAATCTAATCTTAGCCGTTTATTAGAGATGTAATCTCGACCGCTGAAGGACCAACATGAAATTTATAAGAGGAGGCTTGAGGGTCAGTTGGAGCATACACCAGAGTGATCAGTCATTCCATTCTCCAGAGCGGGGTTTGCTAAGAGAAGTCGAATTAGTGATCAGTTGCAGTGAGGGGCAGTGAGTACGAGACAAAGAGGTAGAGATAATGCCGAGAGACCAGCGCAGAAGTAGAGAGAGGCGGACGCTGAGCCAGAGGGAGCCACGCGGAGGTAGAAGGGACTGCGTAGAGGCCAGAAGGGCTTGCGTCATCCACGCAGAGGCTACAGGAGTGATGCAGAGGACCATAGAGGCTGCACAGTGCCTCAGAGAGCTGATGCAGTGAGTTTCGGGCTGATGCAAAGGCCAGGTGGGCTGACGCTGAGCTTTAGATTGTGCTGGAGAGGGTTTTGTGGGGCAGACTTTCCGAATATCTGCTTCCAGATAGAGAGGTATTACTGTCGGATTATTTTCTCTATTGGGTGAGCCAGTTTGGCACCCAGTTGTACTCAAAAAGACTGCATAATAAAATAACCCTCAGAATTGCTGCACCGGTTTTCCCAAGTTGGCTTTTTCCATAGACGAGTTGTCCAAAAATAATGGTGTCACTTGTGTGTTTGCTATTTCTTTCAGCTGTTGATCTGTAGATGGTTGAGACTGTATTGTATTTATTTCAATGTTTATATGATTAAATAACTTGTTCGTAATTAACAAGTAGGAGAAATAAACCGAAGAATACAAATAAAATTTCTAATGGGTAATACTTAGAAATTTCGACAAGATCTAATCTTGGTTGTTGAAGTCTCAACAAAGTATTATAAGAAGAAGTCGATGGGCAATATGAGAAGATACTTGAGAAGTTCGATTTCATTGGTAGATCGATTTCTAGAGTAGAAGTAGTTAGTTGTCGGAGAGAGAGTCATAGAGATCGAAGCAGTGTGAGGGGCAAGGACAATGATCCGGAGGAAAGATTTTCCAAATCCGAAGAGGCAGCAACAAGAGGGCCAAGTTATCCCAGAGAGGCAACACTAAGGGACAGTGCAGTTGCTTCAGCCAGGCAGTTCAATTTGGAGGAAGGAAAAATCGTTCTCTGTTCCAAAGGTCAGGAAGCAGTCCCAAAGGGCTGGAGAGACGATTTCCTCAATATCCAAAGGCAGAACGACTTTATCAAAGCCTAGTCTGAGGCAAGACATCCATCCAGCTATGCAGAGCAGCGCAGAGGCTAACATAGAGCTCCAGGAGGCCGAGTTTTGGTAGACAGAGTCGTGCCAGAAATTGCTTGTGGGAGAAGGATAATTCCCTTTAGTATTTTGCCCAGATTTTCTTGTTGTTTGGATTTCTAGTTGGGCATCCATAGATGTACTCAGATTATTTCACTGCTGCATAATAATAAAACCCTCAGCTACTGCACCAGTTTTCTCAAATTGGATTTTTCCTGGGACATTGGTCCAAAAATAACTGTGTCATTTTATGTGTGTGTGCTAACATTTCTTCTACTGTTTATTCTTTCGCAGTTTTATTTGTGTAGGTTGCAGTGTGAGTTGTTCAATATTTATTGTAGGAAACAATGAATAAATTGTTAAATTTAATTAACAATTAAGAGAATTATTTCTAGTTGCTGCAATAGGGTTCCAGTTCAGGAATTTTCACAGTAGAGTCAACAATAGCGCAAATTTCCTAAGTGGACAGTGCAGAGGCTAGTAAGAGTCAGATACTAAGGTGACAAATGCACCACAAAAACAGTTGATTCAGTATTTTGGATCCTTCTCAGTTGCAGTAGTTGCACAGATGCAACATCAAAGTTGCGCAGTGGTTGGTGGGCAGTGGCAGTCGGTCACAGTGGCCAGACATCAACAACGTATACATAGGGTGATGCAGAGACAGGGTGTTTTAGCAGTAGTGCAACACTAGAACACCTTCCTTGCTAAGGGGGAGTATTAGTTTTTGTAGCATCGAAGGTGTTCTAGTCTCAAAACTTTGTGGAGAGGCTAAAACACAGGGGTTTTCCATAACCCAGAAATCGTTTCTGGAAATTCCACCTAGAAGTGTCTCAATTAGAGTAATAGCTTATTTTTAAATATTTCCTAAGTCTTAACCTAGGAAAAGGGGTTAATTAATCAATAATAATTGAGAAAGGTGTGAATCATCTAGAAACTCACACGAATCGACTGGGAAATAATCTTAGCCCTTGATTAAGTTTTAATCTTGGTTGTTGGAGTCCTAATAGAAGATTATAAAAAGAAGTCGATGGGTAGATGGAGAACACACACTTGAGATTGATTTTCCTTGCGCAGTTCGATTTTCTAGAGAATAGTAGTAGTTGTTGGAAGAGTTTGAGCTAGAGAAGGAAGGAGACAAAGAGGGGTAGGGACAGTGATCCAGAGGACGTTTTCCAGTTCTGGTGAGGTAGCAACAAGAGGCTGAGTTATTCCTTGTGAGGCTGCGTAGAGGACTACATAGGCAGCTTTAGAGGGCAATTCAATTTAGCTGTGGGAAAAATTGATTCAGCTTCCAAAGGCTGGGAAAGTCTTCCAGAAGGCCGGAGAATCAATTCCAGCAACAGAGTCAGGAAAAATGACTTGATCATAGGTACTTCTGGGCTAGACGTTAAAGGGTTTCACAAGCACTGTGTAGAGGCCTGCGCAAGGCATCTAGGAGGACGAGTTTCTAAAGCTGAGTTGTGCCAGGGTTGCTTGTGGAACAGGGGCAATTCCCTTAGATAATTTTGGTCAGATTTTCTTGTTGTGGATTGCCAGTTTCGGCATCCAAATTGTACTAAGATAATTTCACTGTTGCTTAATAATATAAGCCCTCAACTGCTCCACTGGTTTTCCCAAGTTGGGTTTTTTCGGGGACATTTGTCCAAAAATAACTATGTCAATTTTTATGTGTGTGCTATAATATTTCTAAGCTTCCGACGCTTTTATTTTCCACAGTATTTTTGTGAAGATTGCAGTGTGATTGTTTCGTTGTTGTTGTAGCAATAAACTGTTAAATTAATTTACAATTAGAAGAAACAATTCTAGTTGTTGCAATAGAATTTAAGTAGTGAAATTTTCACATTATTAACTTTCATTATGTTCTTTTAACTTCGTTTCATCAAGCAATCATCAAATCAAAACATGAAGATCAGTGATACTAGATATAGGCACTTAGGCAAGGCTAAAACCCCTCTATAGGGGAAAACCCAGCCAAACTCTTCTAATAGTAAATCAAATTGAGATAGACCAAGACCTTAGACCAAAAGACTTCTCTCACTCCACCAAGTCAGCCCTCAAACCGCCCTTCCAAACTTCAAAGATCAACTGCAACAGTATTGCATCAAAAATAGAATTTCGACGCAGCTACTCCAGAATTTTCCGCCCAACTACTCCAGAATTTCGGCCTAGCTACTCTAGAATTTTCGGCTCAGCTACTCCAGAAATTCGGCCTAGCTACTCCCGAATTTCGGCCTTACTGCAACTTTGCAATTTCAGCGCTCCTGTAGTTCCAAAATTTCACACGTGTGAATCACAAGGGAGAGAAAATGGTCTCCAAACTTCTTTGCTAGGGTTTCCTCTTCTTCTCTAGAGCTTTCTCCTTCTTCCTTGAATTTCACGCCCTCTTTCCTTCTCCAACAATTGTAGATCAAACTTGTTGTGAATGTGCTCCAAATGAGGTTGAATTGCTGCCTTTATACAGTAGATTCTGCCTCTCAACTAGGTCGACTTGGTGGAGGAGGCCTAAAAGGCCTAATTTACATCAAAATAAGTTTCATCTTTGATAGATAAAGCCCAAGAAGGGTCTTTTACATAAAGACAAGGACAATGACTCTTGACACAAACCCTAGAAGCCTACAATGGAGGCTTTGACCTATTAATCATTGACCCAAGCATGAAATCCATGCTTTAATAAGTCAATTTATTTTATAATAAAAATTTCTTTTTCTTTCTTTTGATAAACAAATTACATCATGACTCAAATACAATTATGAAGACCAACACTAGTTATGTTTTTCAACACTCCCTCTTAACTACGGAGGTATTTATAATTACATATATATAGAGGTACATGGAAGATCTCAAAATGATACACTCTATAAAGAGTCACAACACACTCAGTGCTACATATTAGATACCTGACCAGGGTACCCTAATCGAGTGGGACTAAGCTATACTCAAGCTTTAGTCACTCTAGGTACCATCAGGCTTTTAAGTTCTAACACCAATCCATGGATTGAGGTTCGTAATTAAGGTTAGAGCTCTAAGACCAATGCTACCCTCCCTACTTTAAGATCTAGACATCAACAAATGGGCCGACCAGATGTCCTCCCAAGCATCTTGTTGCCACAAGATGCTTCATCTCTTTTTATCAACTAAACCAGATATATCCACCAATCCAAGCATGCTTCAAACGTTCAACCTTTTTACGAAGAGATCCTGCACAATCACAACCCCAATCAATAATAAACCTTCAAATATATACAAGTAAACGCAAACCTTCAGGGTCCTTAATCATTCTAATGCTACTTATATTATTATCAAGTTATCAAATACTACTTGTCGAAAGCTTTCTTCTTTCACTTCTTCAATAGCACCAAATACAACCTCAGTTTTTCTCAAGTCTTTTGTTTGCAAATCTATCTGTAGCACTTTCATTCTTTCTTCAACGTATTTACTATGACTATCCATAATATGTCCTCCTTCTTAACTGGGGAGATATAACCATTCTTCTATCCAAGCTCCCTCTCATCTCAACAACTTATTTCATTTCAATCTTTTAGGGCTTTATTTCTTTACCATGGCATCAAGGTTATCTTGATCATCATCTTTCTTGTAGCTTCCTCCATCATACTCATCATTATTATCATCTTCAATTATGAACATCTTCAACATCTTGAAGATTATGTATTTGCAAAACTTTAATAACAAGTACGACCAAATACAAATATACAGAAGCATGAAGCCAACTATATCAAAATCATGTCATTATAATGGAAGCATCAAAACATTCAAGCATTAAACATCAAATACCTAAACCTAGTTAGGTTCATAATTAGCAGGGGACACATCTTATGTACTAGACTTCAACATTTTGCTAGGGTTTTGTCATAAACCCTAAATTTCGTCTTTGAGACAGAAGGTCTTAGATATCGACAACTCAATCAAGATATCAATCCCATCATAGTACTATACATCTAAGATTTCAACAATATGCTTTTAGAATTTCATGACATTCTACTAGGGTTTTGTTATATACCCTATATTTCATTAATAAAACTAAATCATTAATATACGCGCATATACATATCTATGGTTTCATTATCATGCACTAACATCTCATATCAATAACTATTAGGTAAACCCTAGATACAAACATCAACACATCGAAATTAGATATACAACAATTTAATTAGGCTAGGGTTTCGATCATACAGAAGAGTATACACTTAGGGTTTCATTCCAAAGATCTTATATTACTTATTACAAGGGTTTTGTCATCAACCCTAACTTATCTAACCCTAAAGATCTAGGGTTCTGGTTTATAACCTAGACATTACCAACAAACCGATTTTTATCATGACATTATCAAAACCCTAAAATTCAAAATAATAGGATTTCATTATATGTTCTAGACTTTATCAACAACCCCTAAGTAGACTAGGGTTTCATTATTAACATTGACATACCCTTAGCATTAAGAGGCTAGGTTTCACAGTGAACCTTAAAGGTTAGGGTTTCACAAGAATGATCAAATGACAAGAGACAATATAACAAGGGTAGATTCAATCTAATGATTAATCATGCTAACAAGAATCTTTATGATTCAAAACCTTAGACATAAAGATGTTAGTAGTCTAAAGCAAATTTCAAAAGAAGAATGATCATACCTTTTGTATGAAGAAAGCCTTGCAACAAATCTTGTAGTCTATGACATAGCTTTATTTGTTCTTTAACAAATCTTGTAGGACATCAATCCTTGAAGTGCTTCCTTTGCAACATAACTTCTTTCATGATTCAAGTCTTGAAGTCTTCTCTACAACCTTTTTGTCTTTTGCAAGATTTCCTACCAAGGAAAATATAAAGAAAAAGGTTATGAGTATACAATACAAACAAATCTCGATGTGAGGAGGAAACCAAACATGAAAAATGAAACAAAGAACAATATACTTATCTCTTGGTAAAATGGTGGAGGCTCCCTCTTAATCTAGTCTTTTTGAAGGATACCTACAACTTAAACAATCAAAAAGTTCTCAAAAGATATATTAGATCTACGAACTCTAGAAATCAAAACATAAAAGAAAAAATTACAAAACTTAAAATAGTAGACTTATATGGATATGTAAGAGAAGACTTAATAGGATAAGTCTTTGACTTCTGGTTCTTCAGTCTTGTTTTTCTTGGGTGGAGCTTCATTGGCAACATTTGCATGTTCTCTTTCTCTTTTCTTATTTCTTGGATTTTCAGGAGGTTGACTTTTGTAGTGTCCCTCTTATGACAATTATAGAATTCAATCTTTGATAGATCAACCCTCTTCTTTGGTCCTTTTGAACTTCTTGTATACTCCTTATGATGAGCAGAGTAGGCAGTTGAAGTGTTGTTTTCTTCATCCTCCTTTTTGTCACCTACTAATAAGATTCGGGCTTCTTCTTGATTGCATGCATTCCACATTTGTTCAAAGGTTGGTGTACCTTTCCAACTGCTAATTCCTGATGCAAAAGAGCTCCAAGATTTTGGTAGACCTAGTAGTGCAGCATGTGAAAATTTGGTGACCTGAATTCCTACTACAACAACTGATTAAAATTCTCCTACTTGTTAATTTCTGAATCAAGTTATTTACACAGTAAACATCGAAATAAAATCTACTGCAACCTTCACAATATAAAATATTGCGGAAACAAAATACTGCACAGGAGAGAAATAAACACACAGATTAGTACACTATTGTTTTTGGACAAACGTCCCCAGAAAAACCCAATGTGGGAAAATCGGTGCAACAATTGAGGGTTTTAATTATTATGCAGTAGTAATCTGAGTACAAATCTTTAGATGCCCAAACTGGCAATCTGATACAGAGAATAAACTGACAAAGAGGTAGTGAGAAATATTCTCACACTGTCACTAGCGATTCGACTCTGATCTAGGCTCTGGATGGCTAGCCCCATGCTGCCTCTTCGCAGTCTCTGCGTGGGCTCACGCAGTCATTGTGCCACAGCTTCTAGGAGCTGCGTCACCCTTCTAGCTGATCGATTTGCTGACTGGAACTCGACTCTTTGGCCCTCTGGTCTCACACCCCGGCTTCCGGCACTAGATCTCGACTGCTCCCAGCAAAATTACGGACTCCCTGTAAAGCACTGCGCTACCTCTCTGAGCCTCTCGTTGCCTTCTCTTCTTTGCACTCTTCGAAACTAGAAAAATCCCCTTCAGTCTACTATCCCTACCTCTCACTGCAAGAAGATCACTCGATCTCTCTCCGACAACTCAGCGTTGCGACTCTTGAGAACTGCAACCTGTAGATTTCACTATCTCAGTGTGTTCTCCAAGTGCCCATCAAGCTCCTTCTTATAATCTCTCGTTGGAGCACCAACGACCAAAATTAAGACATAATTTAAGGCTAAGATTAACTGGGAGTTGGTCCTCGTCCTTATCTATAAGATTCACACCAGATTTAATTAATACCCTTTATTTAATCACATTTCCTAAGTTTAGACTTAGGAATACATTAAAAATGATTAATTATTTTAATTAAACCATCTCTAGGTGGAATTTTCCCAAACGATTTATGGGTCTTGGAGAATGCATGTGTCTTACCCTTTTTGCAAAATTTCGAGGCTAGAGCACATTTGATGCTACAAAAATCAACAGAGCACATTCAATGCTATAGAAATCAACACTCCCTCTTAGCGAGGAATGTGCTCTAGTGCTGCAACCCACTGAAGCATCACTTTGTCTCTGCACCATCTCCTATCGCGCTGTGGATGTCTGGCTCTGCTGCCCATCAACTACTGCGCAACTCTGATTGTTGCATCCGTGCTGCTGTTGGCCCTGCTGAACTGCTGCCAACACTGCAACTTTCTCCAATTGTTGTTGCTGCAACTGCAAGAACTGCAACGGAAAAGCATCCAAAATACTGAACCAACTATGGTCAGTATGATGCATCTGTCACTCAAGTCCTGACTGTTGCTAGACTCTGTGTTGTCACTGAAGCCTCTGTGTTGTCGTTGACTCTGCACTGTGTTAACTGCACTGCTGCCAATTTTGCTTTGCGCTGCTCAGTCTCTGACCTGCTACTAGCTACTGCATCTATC
This sequence comes from Pinus taeda, assembly GCA_000404065.3. Taxonomy (NCBI): domain Eukaryota; kingdom Viridiplantae; phylum Streptophyta; class Pinopsida; order Pinales; family Pinaceae; genus Pinus; species Pinus taeda. The sequence goes on along the minus strand of APFE031676829.1, from coordinate 101,848 downwards.
ACTTTGTTACTTGACTGCACCAACTGCCACTGATCCATCCTGCTACAGCATGCTATCGTCTCTTGTAGCAAGGTATTGATTCATGAGACCTCCTCAAGAATACTGCCCATCTTGAAGCTCTTTGGGGCTACAACTCCAAATCACCCCGCCTCATCCCTGGAGGTAACTCGATGATCATGGCAAACTCTTCCTCCAATCTGGAGGACAACCTGTTGATCTCAGTGGATGCAACTTGCTGATCCTGCTTCTCTTTGTCCTTCTTTCTGAGAGGACATTGAGTGTTGTAGTGGCCATGCTCACCACACCTGAAGCACTTGATCTTGGAAATGTCCTTCTTCCTCCTACACTACTCCTGCTGCCCCTTTGATGCGAGGGCCACATCTTCCTCCACCTTTAATTGCTTCATCCCACTGCTGTTGCTACCACCACTAATGGTGCTCTTCACCAGATCTCGCCTCATCTCCTCCTGCTATAGATCAACCCATACATGTTCTGAATCTGGCAGCTTTTCTCTGCCTAGGATACTTTGGACAAAAACCTGCCATTCTTCGGAAACGCTATTCAGAGCTAATCATACAAACTCTGTAGGCTGGGCGTTGACCCTACTGAAGCCAACTAATCCCAGACATCTTCTATATGCTCCCCTTTCTGCATCCTCGTGCATGTCAACTTCTCCTCCAGATACATCTTCCGCTGCTCAGAACATCCTTCGTACTGCGTAGCTAGTGCCTCCCACATTTGTCGGGCAATATCTTTGCCAACTATGTGAGATACCACATGATCTCAAACCCCATCGAGAATCAACCTCTTTGGTTTCACCATCTCCTTCTTGTATTTCTTAAGCGAATCTGCATCGGCAGGTACAACTACCACACTATTCATATAAGTCTTGAGATCATGTTCATCTAGAAGGCATGAAATTCTAGCCTTCCAAATCACATAGTTGGAGGCTCCATCCAACCGATCTTGATCTCTCAACCCAACTGATGCCATTTCCCTGAAAATGTCGAACTCCTCCTCTTCTCCTCTACGTAGATGTTGCTCAACTATTCGCACTCTCTTATGGAGTGAGAAATCCTGCACATAGCTACTGCTGCTCTGTTAGGAAAATTCGAACTTCTTGGCTAGAAGTCCCCTAAGGAAAGAATTCCCTCAGTGTGTGCTCTTCCTCCCTCTTGATGCTATTTGCACTAGCAAACTGCTACAAAGTCTGCGTCCCAGCTGAAGATCTGCTATGCAAGGAAACTATTGCTACTCCCTCTGCCTCTGGTACTCTTCGATCTAGAAAACTTTATTCTCTGTCGACTCACTCAGAGAACTAAAATTGCCATGAAAAACTAACCCTCTTGGCCAAGGAAATACACTGCCCCTGAGGGTTTCGAACTACTGCCTGGGCAGAGTTTTCGAACTGCTGCCTAGGCAGTGTTTTCAAATTGCCTCCTTCCTTCTGCGCTGAGCTCTCCAGCTTACCATCTGTGCTTTGATACCATGTGAAAATTTGGTGACCCAAATTCCTATTGCAGCAACTGATTAAATTTCTCCTACTTGTTAATTTTTTAATCAAGTTCTTTACACAGTAAAAATCGAAATAAAATCTAGTACAACCTTCATAATATAAAATACTGCGAAAACAAAACACTGCACAGGAGAGAAATAAATGCACACACAAGTACACCGTTGTTTTTGGACAAATGTCCCTGGAAAAACCCAATGTGGGAAAATTGGTGCAGCAGCTGAGGGTTTTAATTACTATGCAATAGTAATCTGAGTACAAATCTTTAGATGCCCAAACTAGCAATATGATACAAAGAATAAACTGGCAAAGAGGTAGTGAGAAATATTCTCACACTGTCACTGGCAATCCGACTCTGATCTAGGCTCTGGATGGCTAGCCCCACACTGCCTCTACATAGTCTTTGCGTGGGCTCACGCATTCACTACGTCTCAGCTTCTAGAAGCTACATCACCCTTCCAACTGATCGATTTGCTGACAGGAACTCGACCCTCTGGCCCTCTGGTCTCACACCCCGACCTCCGGCACTAGATTTCGACTGCTCCCAACAAAATTACAGACTCCCTCTGAAGCATTGCGTTGCCTCTTTGAACCTCTCATTGCTTTCTCTGCCTTGCATTCTCCAGAACTGGAAAAATCCCCTCTGGTCTACTATCCCTGCCCCTCACTGCAAGAAGATCACTCGATCTCTCTCCGCCAACTCAGCGTTGCTACTCTTGAGAAATTCGATCTGTACTATCTTGGCGTGTTCTCCAAGTGCCCATCAAGCTCCTTCTTATAATCTCTCGTTGGAGCACCAACGACCAAGATTAAAACATAATCAAAGGCTAAGATTAATTGGGAGTTGATCTTCGTCTTTATCTAGAAGATTCACACCAGATTTAATTAATACCCTTTCATTAATCACATTTCCTAATTTTAGACATAGGAATACATTAAAAATGATTAATTATTTTAATTGAACCATCTCTAGGTGGAATTTTCCGAAACGATTTATGGGTCTTGGAGAATGATTGTGTCTTAGCCTTTTTGCAAAATTTCGAGTCTAGAGCACATCCGATGCTACATAAATCAACACAACAATCACAAGCTCTTTCTCTGGAACAACTTCATCAATATCTTGGAATTCATCTCTTATTCTAGAGATCCTTACAAAATATGATGATACAATATCATTTTTTGTCATCTTTATTATTCTTAGTTCATTCTTGTGACTAGCTATTTGACCAATGTTCTTGATGATAAACAACTTGGAGAGGGCTCCATATATTTCTTGTGCATGGTCTATATTGGACATGTATGAGATTAGATTGTCCTTCACTCCATCTACTATTAGATTCATGGCCAAGATGTCAGTTTCCCTGTACTTTTTCTTTCCTGCATCATTTGTAGGTTTCTTAACTTTTCCTTGAGCAAAATCCAAAACTTTATGTTTAGCAAGAATCAAATCCATCCTCTTCTGACATGCCTTGTAGTTGGAGGCTCCTTCTAGATTATTTTTGTCTTCATTGAGGTTGCCATAGACTTTATAATATCTCCTTCACTTGATATAGATGATCCTTTCCTTAATGATCTTCTTTTGGTCCTTCCTTATTAACCCTCCTATCAATACACCTTCAAGCTGCCTTTTTCTTTCCTCCTTCACCTTAGCTCTGATACCATGTTAGAAAATAAAAAATGCTGAAAGATTCTCTTATGTTGATAATTACTTGTGATATCTTTATAGTCTTATTAACTTTCTTTATGTTCTTATTGTTTCTTCTTTTCATCAAGCAATCATCAAATCAAAACATGAAGATCAATGACACCAGATATAGGCACTCAGCCAGGGCTAAAAGCCTTCTATAGGGGAAAACCCAGTCAAACTCTTCCACTAGTTAATCAAATTGAGATATACCAAGACCTTAGACCAAAAGACTTCTCTCACTCCACCAAGTCAGCCCTTAAACTGCCCTTCCAAACTTCAAAGGTCAACTGCAACAATACTGCATCAAAGATAGAATTTCGACCCAACTACTCCTGAATTTTCGGCCTAGCTACTCTAGAATTTCAGTCCTACTGCAGCCCTGCAATTTCAACCCTCTTGTAGTTCTAGAATTTCGCACGTGTGAATCACCAGGGAGAGAAAATGGTCTCCAAACTTCTTTGCTAGGGTTTTCTCTACTTCGGTAGGGGTTTCTCCTTCTTCCTTGAATTTCGTACCCTCTTTCCTTCTCCAACAACTGCAGATTGAACTTGTTGTGAATGTGCTCCAATTGAGGTCGAATTGTTGCCTTTATATAGCAGATTCTACCTCTCAATTAGACTGACTTGTCCAGGTTGAGGCTGACTTGGTGGAGGAGGCCTAAAAGACCTAATTTACATCAAAATACATTTCTTCTTTGATAGATAAATCCCAACAAGGGTCTTTTACATAAAGAAAAGGACAAAGACTCTTGACACAAGCCCTAGAAGCCTACAATGGAGGCTTTGACCTATTAATCATTGATCCAAGCATGAAACCCATGCTTTAATAAGTCAATTTCTTTTTTAATAAAAATTTGTTTTTCTTTTTTTTGATAAATACATTACATCAAGTCTCAAATACAATTATGAAGACCGACACTAGTTACATTTTTCAACACACTTGGATGCCCAAAATATGTCTTTCTTGTGTGAGATCGAATGATGCCTTTGTTGTGGAGGAGGTTGAATGCCTTTATATAGTGTTTCTCCTTCGCAAATGGGTGTGTCTCTTCACTAAAGTCAACTTGACTAGGCTGACTTGATTATTTTGGAGCCAAAAATTCAATTTTCAAATTTCAAATTTTTTCCTTTTAAATCTGACATGAAGAACATGTCATACATAAATTCTTTCAAGGGCTAAATAGTCAAAATGACATGAAGAACATGTCTTACAAATTCTTTATACATTACAAGGGCAAAAATATAAATTATGAAGACTGACCGTAGCTACAAAATTCAACACTTCCTCTCAGCTAGGAAGGTATTCATAATGACTAGACAAATATTCTTCTTATGAACAAATTTCTCTAAGAAAAGGCTATAACAAATCATCACCATGATCGGGTCACAATTGTAACACATGGTAAACCAATAGCAGCGACCATTTACCATAATCGGGTCAAACATCTTTGACACATGGTGAATCAACAACATCATCAGAGTACCATCATTCGGATCAGTACCTCAGAACTATGGTATATCCTCACCATAATACAGGTCGGTACTAGTGCACCTATTTTGTCACAAGTCCAAGGAAGTAGTTGTACAAAAGTTTTCAAAGCATAGAATCATTAGCTAGCCAATTCTGCAAATTGTAATGTAAATGATGCTAGTACGATCGTTTAGTTATGTAACAACCTGGGTATGCCTATGATTTTGGCAATGAATTTTATCCTAGGAGGTTTTTCATCTCACCGCATTACGTGTGTTTCTGAACACTGATAATCGATAGAGTTTTTCCCTCTAGCCGAACCCCAAATCTAGGGTGGAATTTATTGTCGAAGTCTAAGGTGAGTCCTAGTGTTTTTAGTCGAGTCTATTGTATAAATGATTTGGGAATAATTTAAGCTATTTGGCTAAATTATTTTATTACAAATCACTTGGTCTACTAGATCATATCTATAAATTACGTCAACATGCTGAAGTGTCAAGCCAATTCTTATGTTAGATCACTATAGTCCAACTCTGTTTGTTATGAGGTTGCAGGTGTCACTGTAAGGCATCAAGTTCATAATTCAAGGTAAGCGTTGTTATAACATTGCAAGTCATACAAGACTGCGAAGTATAGAGTAGTAATACCAAAGGGTATGCCAAGACTGGGCCGTCAATCTTCAGAGTAGTAATTCGTTGTTTTAGACTTGGTCAATCCATAGCTATGCCATTAATTATACCACACTCCCTTCATGTGATCCAAGCCTTCAAAGACCAATCAATCTTCAAAATGTTATGTTGTTTTGATCTAGGCCGCAAGCTACTTCAGGAGGTTACCTTTCTCTAAGGAAACCCTTGTTAGTTCCTGTAGCAAGAAAATGTTCACAAAACAGTCACAAAGATAAGCTTTGGGCTTTTAATTGATGTCTTGGTGATAGCTGTGATCAACAAGAAAGGAGTTATCCCAATGAAACCCATTTAATCCCAAGGATTACACCATAAACACCATGAAACATGACTAATCCATGGATGCAAAGAGCACATGGTGACCGAAACTCATAGATGAAGGAGAATATTCTACTTTAGATCTTTGTAATCAATGTCCCTTCAATCTTTCGAATGCAGATATTTCAGAGACCCCAGATCAGGTTTGAACTCATCATAGTATAGCTCAGAAAATGCCTTATACAAAGCCAAAATTTTGCTTTAGGCCTTCCAACAAGCTTATTTTCATACCCTTGCGAAGCAACCCAACAAATTCCACAAAATACAAACACATCAAAAGAGAGCGTACCTTGGAGGACCGAGTGAGTGAAGAATGTTGAAAATAAAATTTTGAATCCACTGCCCTAGCCACAGAAAGATATGAACTTTTATTTTACCTTAGTAGACCAAATAATTCCAGAGAGAGATAAGTGTTATATTGTTGAAAAATGATGTGTTTTGGGAGGCATTAAGGTTTATTTTATAGTGTTTAGTTAGGCTAATTAGGGGCTTCATTAGGTAGGCCTTTTAGGATATTTTAAACACTTTTTACTATTAATAAATTTAATTTAATTTAGTAATTTTTATTTATTTGTTTGTTTAAATATTAAGGATTTTGTACACTAATCCTTTCTCGGTGTGCTTTGTAGGTGACACATGGGTGCATGAAGTCAATGATTGATTTATTGTCTTTGGTTCTTGAAGTTATGTAACATATACGTGGTGAGATTACGGTGATAAACAATGTCATATATTGACAACCGTAGGAGGAGGTGTCATGTCACTACCCCTTGGGGTTTTAGCCTAGAAACTGGGGTCACCAACTTCAATTGTGAATATCTCTCGAACCAGGAGGCCTCTGAAGGCGTACTACATATCAACATAAACATCTTTTCAAGGAGAATCTAATGACATAGATCTTCGACCCAAACTCAAAGATTTGACCTACCAAAAACCCTCGACAAGGTCGGGGTACATCCTAAGTCCAGGGAACCCAAACCCTAGGACTTGAGTTTTCAACCATCCAACAATATAGCTACCATCTTGATGTAATCTGACAATTACTAAGAAGCATTCATTAACCATTTGACATCAATGACGAGAGTTGTTAATCAAAGTCAAACCCAATCAACTCCATGGGTTGACATCAATGACAACACCATCCAATTGCATTAGCCATCTTTTCCTGCATCTCAGATGATCCTCAAGAACGATTCACTTATCACATCTCATCAAGAGGTTAGAAGTATCCAAATAGTCACATATACATGCAGGAAGTACAAGTAATAATCAAAGCAATAAACTCAAACAGGAATAGAATGACAAAGCAATAACATAAATCTAAAATGATATCTTTTAACGAGAGGAGATCAACTCCCTCTTGAACCAACCTTCAAGAGTCATAACTGTCAATTGGCCATAAAACATTGTTGCCTTCAATATACTCATCAACTTCATCAATAACCAAGGCCTAATTGAGACTATCCCATCTAGGGCTACATCAAATCTGTCACAAGTGCCTGAAAATATCCACAATAAACATGCTAGGGCTTGTAGATTGCATATCTCAAATCTTTTCCATAAACCAGGGTTTCTCCCAAACCCTAACCTCATAATATCCATCAAACCCTAATAACCAAATTGCCTAGGGTTTCCTTCAAACCCTAGAATTCTTTTAGATCTCCTCCATCTTATCATGCTTCCATCCAAGGTGTCTTCATAAGGCTGATCTTCAATGGCTTTTCTTCAGCCCAACTCTGATACCATGTTAATTTTTTCTTAGGGCTATATTGTTCTTTGCTTTGATAATTGTGTTTCATTATTTCCATTTTAAATTCACCCCACAACATCATAGCATTATTCAACAATATATGCAACTATATAGAAAGAACAATATCATCATCGATGCAGTGGAACATAAAGAAAATTTAGAAGAAAAACATTCACACATAGAGACACCAGGATTGGTCGGAGACCAGGGCAAAACCCACTATGGGGGAAACGCTTTCAAATTCTTCTTCTTATTAGATTGTCATTGAATGATTCAGCAAAAGAGAGTACAATGATCCATATCTTCAGCCATAAACCTATCCAGCAAAAACAACTAAACAATATCCATGAAATGAACCCAACAATACTAACACTCAAACCCTGATTTGGAGGCCTGTATTCAACTTTAGAATGATTTTCCTATTTTCAGTAGGATTTTGGTACCAATTTACAATTGTGTCCCACATTTCCTTCGTTGTGTTCTTCTCTACGATATCAGGAACTATATGGTCCTTGACTACATCAAGGATATTCCTCTTAGCTTTGGCATTCTCCTTTTTATAGGTTGCTAGCTGTTGCAGATCTGTCGGTACGGCTATAACATTAGTCGCAGACTCCTTCAGTCCATGCTCGTCCAACAGAATAAACATTTTGGCTTTCCAAATGCCAAAGCTAGAGGCTCCATCCAATCTGTCTTGATCTCTCAATATTGCTATAGCCATCTCTAAAAATATGGAAATACAGTGAAATCCAAATAAATCTGGAGAATATAAATTGGGTTATAAACCCTTGGCTTTTCTCTTCTTATGCCTTGTGCTGATTTACTCCTGCAAACACTCTGCACTGATACCATGTGAAATTTCCTTAATTGTAGTTATTGAAATTTGTTCTTCTATCTATGTAGATTATTTGTCATCAAAAATTAATCATGACAAATAATGAATAAATCACTACTGCAATTTTCACCAATAATAACATGAACTTAGAAGTAATGCACACACACAAAATAATAAACACCAATATTTTTGGACAAATTGTCCCTAGAAAAACCCCAATGTGGGGAAAACTAGTGCTGCAGATGAGGATTTTATTATTAATCTTCAACAAAATTGAAAATCACAATCTGCTTGCCTCTCATTGGCAAAGCTCCGACAAATATTTTCTCTACTAGAAAAATCGATCTAGAAATAAAAGTTTTCTTCTGCAAAAAAAATTCAGCCTCCCTCTAGCTATTTGCACCTCTTCCTACTGCTTGCATTGGTGATTGGAAAATGTGCACGACCTTTTGTGGAAATCATCTCATCCTCTGGAAATTCTGTCCGACAAATACACTGCCTCTAGCAACACGTTGAAGCCACTCACACCTCCTCCGGTAGCTAACTCTGGCAGTGGAAATCAAACTGTAGCCTCTACAACTTGCATTGGGTAAACTAGCAATGCGCACTAGTTGAATCAGCCTCCCTCTTGTAGAATAATTCGTCCTTCTTCCTTCTCTCGGAATGCTAGAATCTCTGTGGATAATTTCTTCGGAAATTCTCTCCTTAATCTCTCTGCTGAAACCCCGGTGCTAGTATCCTCCACTGTGCCCTTGCTATCACTGCAAATCGTTGTCTTTGAGTATCTGAGTGATCTCCAAATGCTCCATCGACTTGCTCTTATAATCTTTCGTTGAGCAACCGACGGCCAAGATCTAATCACAATTGATGGCTAAGATCATCTTGACCCCATCAAGTGACTTTTCCAGAAGTCTCTAGAGCAAAATTTATTTACCTCAATTAATCTGATTTAATTAACCAATTTTCCTAAGTTACACTTAGGAAAATATTTAATAATTGGAATAATTAATCTAATTAAGACATTTTCTTTATAAACTTGTTCTGGGTCTTGGAGATAATTATCCTCCTGTGTTCCTTAGCCTCATAGACACCAAATAGAGACTAGAACACCTGTCTGAGTTACCAAAAACTAACATAGTTGTATTCTAATCTAGGGTAAATGGACTGGTGGGATGCCACAGGATATATCTATTGTATTGTAATATTGTAAAGAAATTTATACTGAATTTTTTTTCTGGTTTTCCCAGTTGGGTTTTCCAGGGTAAAATCTCTATCTTAATGTGTGTGTTTTCCATTGTCTTTTCTGTTTTATTAAGAATCTATTTGCATCAAATAGTTGTACAGGGTTTAAAAGTACAACTTTTGCCTTGGATACTAAGGTTTTGGGTTCCTTACTGTTGCCACCTTGTTTTATACCTTGAGAGTGTTGCCCTAGAGACCCATTCCCTTGATATGGACAAATGTCCATCCCTTCAGTTGAGTTGTTGGAATAAGCTATTAGCTGAATATCCTGAATGATTCTGCTGAAACCCTAGTCTTGCCTCAGGCCCAACATCTAGGGTACAAATTTCTTATGCCTTTCTTCTTTCCTAATCAGGTGTTTTAGTGTCCTGAACTAATTTAAACATGTTTGTCGAAGTAATAGGCCCATACTTGAGTCCTCCCTTATGGCTAGCTTATTTGTATTTAAGATGGTCTAATTTCTGTCTTTATTTAAGTGCACGTCTTTTTGAGGGTCTCATAATTTAGTTGTGGTCATGAATATCCTCAGCGATTTGTAGAAACCCTAGTCTTGTCGCAGGCCTGACATCTAGGGGATAAACTTCTTATTCCTTTCTTCCTTCCTAATCAGGTGTTTTAATGTACTGACCTAACATAAAAATGCTTATTGAAGTAATGGGCCCATACTTAAGTCGTCCCCTGTGGCTAGCTTGTTTGTATTTAAGATGGTCTAATTTCTGTGTCTTTGCTCAAGTGCACGTCTTTTTGAGGGTCTCATACTTTAGTCCTGACCATGAATGTCAACTAAGATCATTGAGCTGCAGTGCATCATTCTATACGAAGTTTACATTCTTCTTTTCAAAAGTAATTACTGACTACATTTTGTTGTATCTTAAACAACATGAAAATCTGTGCCATGTTAACAGATGCACTTGGACATGTTTTTGACAGACTGATAGGTTCTTTGCAGAAACAGTGGTGGTGATGCCAACACTAGGCGTGCAGCTTGAAACATGCTATAAAAGGTAGCACTCTTTTTCTATTTTACATAACAGCCCACAAATAAAAGGTTGAAATACTTGAATAAGTGATATGTTCATCTCTGTATGCATTTTGATCTGTGTACATTTGCAGGACTACTTTGTTGCCTTACTAGTTTTTTGATCTGCAAACTGTGTAAATCCCAGAAGCATGGATTTCTAAGCAGACTGCTATTTGAGGACATTCTGGATCTCCTATTCTTTTTCACAAATGAAGATAAGATATTTTTATTAATGTCCAACTAATGACCACAAAAGTAGGTCCATGGGACTAAATGATACATCCAGTACGAATACAATTTGAGAGTGCAAACGCAACTCCTAAAAAATACCAATGCTAAATCTAGGATAAAATGAAGTAAAGAAGGATACAGAATGACAGCCTCATAAACATGTATATAACTGGATCAAAGGCCCAGTGATGTAGAAGACTAAGTGAATAAGTCCAGGGCTGGTGGTTGATGATGTCATGAATCCCTGAGTCTGATAGTCGATGGCAAGGGGGACGATAATGGCGATGGGTTACTATCGGAGTTCTCTGGATCCAACGAAGTGTCTGTCTGCATGATCCTGGGGGGATGTAGGAGCGAGGGATAATGCGTTCTGTCTTTCTGGATATGAAAGGAAATAAGACAGTAAATTTAATGGACTAGCACGTCATTTCAACTGCGTCAAAATTAGTTTTAATATGGCTGTAAAAAACTATGTAAAAGTTAGTTTTTATTACACGGGTGAAACTGACTCATTGAAGAATGAGGCCAGTCTAGTGAGCACGCAATTGGGTTTGCCATGGTAGTTATCAGTGTTTCATCTTTGACAGAGTCCTCCTAGTCCCAAAGGAGGATGCACTTTTTGGGAAAATCGGGTCTCATAATTTGTTCTGTCTATATGGATATGAAAGAAAATAAGACAGCACATCTAATGGACTAGCGCGTCATTTGAAGTGTAGTGAAATTAGTTTTTATATGGCTGTGGAAAACTATGTAAAAGTTAGTTCTGCTTACACAGATGAAACTGATTCATTGAAGAATGAGGCCGGTATAGTGAGTGCATAATTGGGTTTGCCATGGTAGTTATCACTGGTTCATCTTTGACAGAGTCGTCCTAGTTCCAAAGGAGGATGCACTTTTTGGGAAAACTGGGTTTCATAATTTATTCCGTCTTTATGGATATGAAAGGAAATAAGACAATACATCTAATGGACTAACACGTCATTTCAAATGCGTCGAAATTAGTTTTTATATTGCTGTAGAAAACTATGTAAATATTGGTTCTTATTACACAGGTGAAACTGACTCAATGAAGAACTAACACGTCATTTCAAATGCATCGAAATTAGTTCTTATATTGCTGTAGAAAACTATGTAAATATTGGTTCTTATTACACAGGTGAAACTGACTCAATGAAGAATGAGACCAGTCTAGTGAATGCACAGTTGTGTTTGCCATGGCAGTTATCACTGGTTCATCTTTGACAGAGTCCTTCTCCCCAGGAGGACGCACTTTTTAAGAAAACTGTGTTTCATCCAGCCTATGCCGTAGATTAAATGATCAACGAGCCGGTGGAATCATATTAGTTTTATCAGCTAATATTCCGTGTCATTTTGCACAAAAGTATGTTTCATCTGTGTAAATCATGTTCACATTCATTGCCTTACACCAATGTTTCGTTATTTTTAAATGTACAAATGCCGTCACTATCAAACTGAAGTCATGTAGAGTTAGCAAATGCATGTGACATTAAACCATAGACAATTTGGTAGTTTAGTTGAATTGTCTTCAAATATTAAATAAAACAGTATACACTAAGACAGTTCATTTTAATTTTCTCACATACTCAAACCAAATATTTGTCCCATTCAATTTGGATGGTTTCGGTATTTTTATCTTTTTTAATTAAGATTGATTTAATTCAAAAAATCTGTTTACAGTTCTGTGCGTTGATTGTAAAACTCATTTTCATTATGCAGTGGAAAAGTTTCCCGTCGTTTTGTTCCGATTGGTGATATTTTAGCAGCAGTGATAAATGAAGCTGTCACACCATTTACTTGTTATTCTTACTTAGCCTTGGTTTTACGTGATGAAAGAAAACTTGCTCTGGTTTTCCAGGTAAGCATAGACTGGGATCATGTTTTTGACTGAAAAATAGGCGCTGTCAAAAATTTGTTACGGAACTGAAAATTTGTCTGATCGCAGGGATTACGGCCACCATTAGACATGTTGGTTCCAACATGGAAATCTTTGTGCAGTGCGGTTCGCGGTTAAATGTTGCAGTAGATCAACTGATGCAGCTTGATTCTTCCTTCGAGTGCAGGGATATCGTGATTTATTTCAACATCTTTTGAACTCATTTTTATGTTGTAGTACTAGGTTGGTCCCAATATAGAAATCCTTTTGCAGTGTAGTTGGCATTAAAAGGCTGCAGCAGACTACATTTTGAATTTGAATACTAAGATATTCTGAGTAGATTTTGAACTCGTATTTTTTGTTAATATTAGGAACATTCTTCACCTGAATATTGAAACGATCCATCATTGAGATACACCAAAGTACATTTGGCCACATGAGCATTGGGTCTATTGTAGCGAATAGTAATGACTCGAGAGTTTATTAGATATTATCCATTTTGTACAATTTATACATTTTTTTTCCATGATTTTTCTGGGCTTTATTTGAAGTTATAATGCTTCTTGTTCCTTAATCGATATTAGTTTGATTTTTTCTAATAGAGATTAACTGATTATTTTTCCAATTGGGTTATGGTATTTCAGGTGTCCACTGTCAACTACACCTGTAAATAGCTTCCTGCTGTTTGTCATTTATGTTATTCCATACCTATTTTAACAATGGATTAAGCATTAAGAAAGATTTAAAAACATGTTGTTGCTTAAAAGATCTAGGATAAAGATGGATCTATGTCATTATTTTGTCTTTCTATATTATGCTAGTTAATTAAAAGAAATGATGCCAATTGAGTTTAGACGTGATTTTTTCATCATTTTAATTTATCACTGTTACACACATTTCAGTTGCATCTGTTTCACTCCTTGCTGTAAGAGCACCTTGCTTTTCTCAATGTATATATCTTTTGGGATGCATGACATCTGATGTCTTGGGCCCTTTAGTGCTAAATGTTGATCTAGATTGTCATTAACGGCAATATGAAGCCGAGGAGCTATCAGAGCAGAGCTATCAAAGCAGAGAAGAGAAGCAAGTGTAAGAGCGGAAGATTGAGGAGGAGCCACATCGGAGGAGCCATATCGGGAGTATCGCGTGTAATGTATGCCCAAGAAGAACCGAGAGGAAGAATTCATCAAAAGAAGCAAAGAGGAACATATCAGAGCAGAGAATATTGGAAGTTGTCAGACCACGGGTGCTATATTGGAGTCGAGGTATGGAGGAGGGCCGTGGAGTCGTATTGGATGGCGTTAAGAGATGAATGGTGGAGATGAGTTTTCGTTCTAGCGGAAAAGGAATCCGGAGGAGTAGAGCTATCGGAAGCCAAAGGAAAAAACTATCGGAAGTATTGCATATGCCAAGAGTAAGAGCCATAATGGAGAAGTTAACAGTTAATCTCGTGGTTAAACGATTAAGTGCTCTATTTAAGTGATTGATTAATGCACGTGGTTATATTCCAAAAAGTGGGTTTGTAATAGTGGCAGTGGTTTTCGGGCGGAAGCAAAATGGTAAGTGGTATTTAGAGGAGAGCACCCGATTCCATTCAATGGTTGACACATAGCAACTAGAGGAGAGAGAAAAACCGCTCATTTCGAGCGGGTAACTCTCATGCAAGTAGTCCACCCGAAATGCATGTAGGCTGTTGGATCTAGCGTGGGTTGATCGACGACAAAGGGATCAACAGACGGTTTTGGGTTGATTGGGTTAAGTCGGGACCGTTAGATCTGAAGAGAAGAAATCTACGGCGCAACAAGGTTCCGATGGATTGTGTTGATTGGACCGAGTGTTGATCATTGGATCTAATACAGAAGAAATCGACAATGCAGAATGAGGACTCCTATTATATCGCGTCCTAATGGTATATCGCGTCCACCGTATCGGGAGTTATGTATCGCAGTGTTTAAGGCATTGTCATGTTAAAACTCCGATTTCAATAATACTGCGGACCTGTTGCTCCATTGTAATACGCCCTATTGTAATATTGCATCCGTCGCATTGGAAGATATGTATTGCAAGTTATAAAGGGATGGCACACTATAAACTACGATTGCGATATTACTGTGGACCCGATGGATTCATTAAAAACAATTTATAATCATATCGCATCTAGCAGGGGAATCAGCCATCGGCTATACTATGGGCATGACTTATAAAGACCTCATGAATGTTGCAATTGCCATAAAGAATAAGTCTATTGTTTGAATAATAATAAAGATGGCCTCTCTTCCTAATTAACGTGTCCTGTGAGTATTGATGAATTCGAAGAGATAGAGGAAGTTGAAGAGTGAGCGCAGAGGAAGTTGAAAGATCAAACGAGCGTTGAGGAAGCCGAAACTCAAGCGAGCAAGGAGGAAGCCAAAGGTCAAGCGTATCAAGCATACAAAATAGAGAACAAGGAAAGTTTAATGTTGCTGGCGAACTGTAAGAAAAAAAGGGAGCCGAAGTTCTGGCAGAAGTGGAAGGAACAGGAGGACAAAAGTAAGTCATAGGTCCAGTAGGGTTGGGAGCAGAGAATTACAACCAAACAAATCCAGACAGTTACAACAGAGGGTTGGAGCCCTTGAGCTTGGTGCCTCAGAACTGAAAGGATTGGTGTCCTCAGAGTTGGTGCTCCTAAATTCAAGGTTGGTGCCTTGACAAGACAGAGTTGGTGCTCTGGAGGTTGGAGCCTCACAAAGAGTCCAGGTTGGTGCTTGGCAACTAATTGAAACTATATATATATATATATATATATATATTGTACTTGATTTATTGCAAAGATCATATTAATAAAAGCATCTATTCCTGTTATCTATTTATGTGTTCCAAATATAAATGTTTTATTCCTGTTAAAAATAATAACTGAAAAGAAATACTGATTCACCCCCCCCCTCAGTATTTCCAACAATTGGTATCAGAGCGGGCTTCTTCATATCAGCCTAACAGCGTGAAGAAGGATTCTTAGTCATGATGAGAAATCAAGAAGTGTTAGGAAGACCTCCTCTGTTCGATAGCACAAGTTTTGGTTTCTGGAAAAAGAGAATGTCCTACTACTTAATGTCCCTTGGACCTGAAGTTTGGCATTCGGTCTTAAATGAGTACATAGCTCCTTCCACTCTTCCAACAGATCAAGACAAGAGGAAAGTCTACGTTGCAAATGCAAAAGCCTTAAACTCCATCACTAGTGGAATCAATGATTTTGAATTTACAAAAGTCATGAATTGTAACTCTGCCAAAGAAGTATGGGATAAGCTAATTTGCTTATACGATGGGGACTCCAAAGTCAAGAAGGCAAAGCTTCAAACTCATAGAAGGAAATTTGAAAGTCTGAAAATGGATGATGAAGAAGATATTGCATCATACTTTCTCCGAGTAGCTGAAGTGGTCAACTCTCTTAAAGGATTGGAAGAAAACATTGAAGAAAGCACCATTATTCAAAAGGTCTTAAGATCTCTCCCAAACAGATTTGACTCCAAAGTAAGTGCCATAGAATAAATGAAGGATCTAGATACTCTCAAGATGGATGAACTCCATGGAATCCTCATTGCCTATGAGATGAGAAAAGGTTGCCCAAGTTCCAAAGATGCAGCATTCAAGGCCTCAAAATCAAAAAAGGGGAAAGAAAGGAATGTCAATAGTGATGACTCCGATGTTGAATCCGAATTGGCGCAATTTGTACGAAGGCTGAAGAAAGGATTTAAGCTAAAAGGTAAGTACCCTCTTATTTGTTTCAAATGTGGAAAAATAGGTCATTATGCTGCAAAATGTCCTCATAAGCATGATAGTGATGATGAAGAAAATTCTAAAAGGATGGCATACAAAAAGAAAGGGTTCAATAAGAAGAATTTCCTCTCTAAGCAAGATGAGTCTGATGAAGATGAATTTGTAGTCATAAAAAGGAAATCAACTAACTAGTTCCCTCACCGCAAAGGAGGTAATGAAGAATCAGATGAAGAAAATGACCATGTTGGAAGCCAAGAAATATTATTCATGGTATTCACAAATGATGATGACTCAGGGCTAGATGGAAATGTAGATGAATTGTTAATAAGTGCCATTGAAGAAAATGAGAAATTACGGAATAAAATCATTTCTCTCAAAGTAGAAAACGAGGAAACAAAAAAAGGGAAGATCTCTTGAAAAATAAACTAAAAGAAAAAGAAGAAGCTTGCGAAGAACGTGAAGCCGAAATAGTATCTCTGAGGAAGAAATTGGAGCAAGTTAAAAAGGGTTGGAAAAGCTCTCAAATACTTGACACTATCCTAAATAATCAAAAACCTCAACATGACAAATCTGGAATAGGTTTTAAAGGAGAATCATCAAGTACTAAGAATAATGTGAAAAGCTATGCCGAATTTTCCAGCAACCCAAAAGAAGAAAGATTATTTCATCAAAGGCTCATCCCAGATCCAAAGAATGAAGAGAGAGTAACTCCAAGGAATAATTTTGATTCGAATCATGGATGTTACAACATATACAAAACAATATTTCATCAAAGGCCGATCTCAAATCCAAAGAATGAAGCGGGAGTAACTCCAAGGAAGAATGTTGATTCAAATCATGGCTATTACAACAGGTACAAAAATATCTTTTTTGGGCATTGTTTCCATTGTAAAAATTTTGGTCATCAAGCTAGGCATTGCATGGCTCGTAAGAATGACACACCAAAACTGAAGGATCAAATAAACAAACCATATGGCCCCAAAGGGCAAGGACAAATCAAGACCTACAATTATTTTGATCCCTTGGCCAAATTTGATTTGATTTGCTCATTATGTAATAATAATGGACACAATGAACAAAATTGCCCACTCAAAAGAGGAAAAGCAAGAAGTGAGAATCCCAACACGGATAAATGTGGCCTAGCTCTATGTGCTCAAAATAATGAAAATCATTGGTTTGTGGAGAGTGGGTGCTTCAGACACATGATAGGGGACAAAAGAAAATTTGTCTCATTGAAAAAAAACGAAGGAAATGTATCCTTTGGAAGTGGATCTGCCAAATTTGCTGGAAAAGGAACTGTTACTCTTATTAATGGAAAAGGAAAAGCCCAAAATGCTTTGCTAGTAAATGGGCTCAAACACAACCACCTGAGTGTTAGCCAAATATGTGATCAAGGACATAATGTTGTCTTTAGCACCAAAGACTGTGAAATAAGGAACTCTTCCTCAGGGGAACTTGTGGCGAAAGGGGTTAGAACACCAGAAAACATCTATATTCTGAACAAGATTCAAGAAGATAAATGCTACTTAAGTCAAACAAATGAAAGTTGGTTGTGGCACAAGCGACTTGGACATACAAGCTTCGATAACTTGATCAATATCAGCAAGATGAAAGCAGTACAAGACATTCCAAAGTTATTCAAACCAAATCAAGGAGTATGTGGCCCATGTCAACATGGAAAGCAAACTAGAACAAGTCACAAGACCAAGGAGTTTTCTACATCAAAGCTTTTGGAGATCATTCACGCTGATTTATGTGGACCAACTAGAACTTCGACACTCCAAAGAGAAAGGTACTTTGCTTTATTTGTTGATGACTATACTAGAATGATGTGGGTAATATTTTATAAAATATAAATCCGAAGCATTTGAGTGTTTTAAGAATCTTAAAGCTCTTGTGGAAAATGAAAAGGACTCTAAGATTAAGTGTCTCAGAACAGATAGAGGGGGAGAATTCACATCAAAAGAATTTGATGAAATCCGTAAATTACATGGAATTAAAAGAGAACTCTCTGCTGCCAGAACACCAAAGCAAAATGGGGTAGTTGAAAGAAGAAACCGAACAGTTCAAGAAATGGCAAGAACAATGTTAATAACAACTAACTTGCAGACAAAATTCTAGAAACAAGTAGTCGGGACAACTATCTATACATTGAATCGAACTCAATTGAGACCAAATAATGAAAAGACTCCTTATAAATTATGGAAAGGAAGACTTGCGTCTGTAAAATACTTCAAGATTTTTGGAAGCAAGTGCTTCATAAAAATCAATGATGATTCACTAGGAAAATTTGATTCACGGGTTGACGAAGGGATCTTTCTTGGATATTCTATAAGAAGCAAAGCCTACAAGTGCTACAATAACCGACTACAGAAAATAGTGGAAAGCACTGATGTAAAAATTGATGAAGACCTTCCAGAAAAAGAAATTGAAGAACATGAAGTTGATCCTCTCATTGAAGAAGAAGAACCTGAAAAAGAAGAAAAAGACCAAGGAAAAAGAACCATCTCAAACCCCTTCAAAGATGAAATTTCTCCAAAAATATCACCCAGAAGAGCATATTATTGGCAATATGGATGAAGGGATGCAAACCCGAAGAAGGATGACTAGTACACCAAAGAAGAATGATGTTTCTCTTCTATCCATGATAGAACCAGAAACATTTACTCAAGCAAGGATCCTCATTGGATAAAAGCCATCGAAGAAGAAATGTCTCAAATTGAGAAGAATGAGACATGGGAGCTGGTACCTCGTCCAAAGGACAAAAACGTAATAGGAACCAAATGGGTATTCAAAAACAAAATGAATGAAGATGGACAAATCATCAAAAACAAGGCAAGGCTTGTTTGTAAAGGCTATTCACAAATTGAAGGAATTGACTTTGGAGAAACATTTGCACCAGTAGCTCGTGTGGAAGCTATTAGGATGTTCTTGGCATTTGCTTGCTCAAAAGGATTCAAAATCTATCAAATGGATGTAAAATCAACATTTCTAAATGGGGAACTCAAGGAAGAAGCATACATGGAGCAACCAAAAGGGTTTAATCTAACAGAAGGAAAAGACTTTGTTTGTAAGTTGAAAAAGGCATTATATGGGTTGAAACAAGCTCCTAGAGCTTGGTACGCAAGATTGGATCACTATCTACAACAACAAGGCTTCAAGAAGGGGGTGGCAGGAAGTAATCTCTACATAAAGACGGATGAGGATAAGTTACTAGTCACACTTGTTTATGTTGATGATTTGATTTTTGCTAGTAATAATGATGAGATGAGCCATGAGTTTTCTCAAAATATGTCAAAAGAGTTCGAGATGTCGATGATAGGAGAGTTATCTTACTTCCTTGGACTACAAGTATTTCAAACCACGGCAGGCATGTTCATATCTCAAGCCAAATATCTTAAAGACATGCTTAAAAGATATGGAATGGAACACTGTGCACCCATGAGCACACCTATGACCACAAATTGTAAATTAAGCAAAGATGATGACTCCCCTCTAGTAGATGCAAAACTCATTACAGGTTAACAATTGGAGCCCTTCTATACTTAACTGCTATGAGACCTGACATTATGTAGGCAGTAGGAATGGTGGGAAGATTTCAATCAGCCCCTAAACAATCCCATTTGATGGCTGTAAAAAGAATTCTCAGATAATTGAAAGGAACTCCTGATTTCGGCCTTTGGTACCCTAAGAGCTCAACTCTTACTGTGACTGCATACACCGATGCTGATTGGGCTGGAAGTGTCGATGATCGAAAAAGTACTAGTGGAAATGCATTCTTTCTGGAAGACTGTTTAGTATCTTGGCTCAGCGAAAAACAGAGATCCATATCACTATCTACAGCTGAAGCCGAGTATATAGCTGTAGCAGATTGTTGTACTCAAATATTATGGATGAAGGAAGCTCTAAAAGATGTCAACATAGGTACAAATCAACCAATTACCATCTATTGTGATAACACAAGTGCGATCAACCTTAGCAAAAATCCAGTGATGCACTCAAAGACAAAACATATACCAATCAAGTATCATTTCCTTTGTGAACAAGTAGCTGAACAAAACATTATCTTGGATATCAATACTAAGGAGCAGATAGCTGATATTTTCACAAAACCTCTTCTTCGAGAAGCATATGAACATCTTCGTCAAAAGATGGGGGTTATCTCTTTAGCATCACTTAAGTTGATTCATAAAGATGTTCCAAGACAGGGGGAGTAGTTCAACAGGGGGAGTCCTTGTTCACTCCTTTGCCACTGATGTCAAAGGGGGAGAGAAGAAGAATATTGCCATCAATGACAAAGGGGGAGATTGTTGATCTAGATTGTCATTAATGGCAATATGACGCTGAGAAGCTATCAGAGCAGAGCTATCAAAGCAGAGAAGAGAAGCAAGTGTAAGAGCAGAAGATTGAGGAGGAGCCATGTCGGGAGTATCGCGTGTAATGTATGCCCAAGAAGAACCGAGAGGAAGAATTCATCAAAAGAAGCAAAGAAGAACATATCAGAGCAGAGAATATTGGAAATTGTTAGACCAGGAGCACTATATTGGAGCCGAGGTATGGAGGAGGGTTGTGGAGTCGTATTGGATGGCATTAAGAGATGAACGATGGAGATGAGTTTTCGTTCTAGTGGAAAAGGAATCCGAAGGAGTAGAGCTATCGGAAGCCAAAGGAAGAACTATTGGAAGTATCGCATATGCCAAGAGTAAGAGCCATAACGGAGAAGTTAACAGTTAATCTCGTGGTTAAACAATTAAGCGTTTTATTTAAGTGATTGATTAATGCACGTGGTTATATTCCAAAAAGTGGGTTTGTAATAGTGGTAGTGGTTTTCAGGCGGATACAAAATGGTAAGTGGTTTTTAGAGGAGAGTGCTCGATTCCATTCAATGGTTGACACATAGCAACTAGAGGAGAGAGAAACCGCTCATTTCAGGGGGGTAACTCTCATGCAAGTAGTCCACCCAAAATGCATGTAGGCCGTTGGATCTAGAGCGGGTTGATCGATGGCGAAGGATCAACGGATGGTTTTGGGTTGATCAGGTTAAGTCAGGACCATTAGATCTAAAGAGAAGAGATCTACGGCGCAACAAGCTTCCGATGGATTGTGTTGATCGGACCGAGTGTTGATCGTCGGATCTAATATAGAAGAAATCGACGGTGCAGAACGAGGACTTCTATTATATCGCGCCCTAATGGTATATTGCGTCTGCCGTATCGGGAGTTATGTATCGTAGTGTTTAAGGCCTTGTCATGTTAAAGCTTCGATTTGCTTATTATTAACTGTTGTGTGTAGCCACTGTGACTAATTAATTATTCAATGCTGAAAACATTTTAACACAGAAAAGTTCCCTTCAGAACTCAGTGCTGGAAAACTTTTGCGCCTTTTGGATTTCAGACAATCAGATTACAACGGGTGCTTACATCACCAAGGCTTACACTCCAAGGCTGCTACAACACCGTTTAATGTCTCCGTGCTGCCTTTAGATCCCCCTCCCATTTCTTGTTTTGTTTTGTTCTAGAACTCAAACTAGTAGAGTTTGAAAATCTCATCTCCAAACCCTTTGTGATCCTTTTCCTTCGTATTTATTTTTCTCAAGGAATCTCTTTGTTTCATTTGCGTAGAGTCCATCCAACCATCGATGTAATTGACTATTGTCATTGCAACTTCGCATCTCACGTGGCCGTCCACGTGGTGTTGGTTCGTGGCCGCTGAGTACATACCTTGGGCAACGATCGTTCCCCTTCCTTGCTCGGTTGAAACACTTCTCCCCGACGTCCTCTTTGCTTAGTAAAGTCATCTTCCTCTGTTAGAGTGAAGCCTGCAAACAACGTTGTTTGGTGGGTTTTATTCCGCTTTGATTTCCAAATTTACATTGTTGCAAGCTAGGCAATTAAGAAATAGGTTGCCGTATTTGCTTGTGCAATGTTATTGAGTATTGTTGTTGACCTACTCTTACTCGGTAGAAGACCTCCATTGGGCTTGTTGTTCAAGCTACGGCCTTTGCTCAATAATCGAGATATTGTTTCGTTGCCATCTTGTCGAGCACGATGTTGTCCTGAGGGCACTCCCCGAGATATATTGGCCTGCGAAAGCAAAAAATTTAAGGTAGATGCACAAAATGGCAATGGCAGAGGGAGTGGCCAATGCCCGCTATCACTTCATCGATGCTCTCTCGTTTTAGGGCCGATGCATTTCTAACCCAAGGGTTGTACCCCTGATTGATCTTGGGTTTTTTGGATTTTCTTGTTGAAGGCCTCGTACCGTGAATTGTGTGCAACAGAACAAAAGGGATTGTTGATTGGAATTAAAGGGTGAAACACCAAAGAGAAGCTTTGGGAATCTACTCATTATACACCATTGTTGCAACCATTGATTTTGAGTCAAGGTATCTAGTAACAAAAGGTTTTAATGGGGAACGAATAAATCTAACACTGTTTATGAGAAAAAATATATTAATCTTGCTAGTGAATTTGGATTATGATTGTTCATTTTGTACGGTGGCTAAGATTCCAAAATAGTGGTAGTTGAGATGAAACACTGGAAAAAAATATAATCATATTAAGGGTTGGTGCGGCTCAAGCCAGGTGCAATCTTTGGGTCATTTTTATGGCTTAGATGCCCCTAAATTGTGGTTGTTTAGACCATGGGTTAGTCGCACAAGTCGTAGACACACTAGCAAACAAGCAAAAAAGTATCTTGTTGATTAATCT
Organism: Pinus taeda; assembly: GCA_000404065.3. Lineage (NCBI taxonomy): Eukaryota > Viridiplantae > Streptophyta > Pinopsida > Pinales > Pinaceae > Pinus > Pinus taeda. The sequence goes on along the minus strand of APFE031676829.1, from coordinate 78,738 downwards.
CTAAACTCATTATATAAACTATGAATTCATTCAATAAAGTAAATGGTAGTCCATAACATCCAAATTAACAATGGAATGATGTAAAATGAATAACCACTAACATCATTGCACAACTTCCTAACATGAAGTAATTCAATAAAGTAAATGATAGTTCATAACATCCAAAGTAACAATAGAATCATGTAAAGTGAATAACCAATAACATCATTACAAAGACCTTAACATGGCATGAACAATTATCCATTAACAATTCAATTGGTACAATGAAAAATGATGGATCAATAGAATGATAATGTAATGAGTTTCTCCTCTAGCTATACATTTTTTAATATTGACATCAAGATCCATGAGTAGCATACAATGAGTGATTCCTTGAGATCTTTAGATACAATCCTAGAGTGACAAGCATGAAATAAAAAAGGAGAAAGCGTAAGAGATAGACACTTGCAAATTGTGAATTTAATGACAACACAAAGCCCTTATACATGCCTCCAAAGAAGAAGAGGTCAAACCCCTCAAATTATTTTATTCTATAGTGCTTTGTAGCACATTATAGGTTGGTGGAGATGAACATATGAATTAATAATGAACACCAAGTTCTCTAAATTGAATTGGTCTTTATTCAATATTTTCCATGATGTTTGAGTGTTTTCAAGAAACCTGGGATAATCAAGATCACCTTCTTAATTGAATTTGCATTGAGGTCTGAAACCGGCCTCCAAAAAAATATATTAAAAAATTATGAGATAATTTGCATTTTATGGAGAAGGTATATTTACAACTTGCCTCTTGCACTACTATCTATGTAATTATGGTTAGGTTAAATTGAAGAGATGTCTATAATAAAACTAATAAAAAATTCTTCTATTAATATGGGTACAAATAAAAATACCTTTAAATTTATGAATTACCTAAAAAAAATGTAGTATTTTTTCCCCAAGTAAAAAAAATATGTAATTTTATTAAAAGATAAAATTACATTCATAGATATCCGAAGGCATTCCAATAGGCCTCAAAGGATCCAAAAAATATACAGTTGTTTAAAACTATGTAAGTTCTTTTCCTATGGGATTATTAACCACCTGATTGTGAGTAACTCCTTAGAGGAAAAAAATTTGTCATTCAATATAGCTTGCCAACCAACAACTCCACTTTGATCTACAGATGGCCACTCTCAACCACTTTTCGATCAATAATTTATTTCATCTAGTTACTTCCTCCAATGAAGGCAGGTCTTCAAATATGAGGTACACTAACCAATTTTTTATCAAGTGCTTTCATTTAATGCTTTGAGGCATTCTAGTGTGGATCACAAGTCAAATTGGATGATTGATTTCTTTTGACTATATATGTGTTCCCCTGCTTCACCTTGGTGGTTATCTCCCACCCTTAGTCTAGTGTAACCCTTCTGAAGACCTTTATGTCCACAGTGTAGGAGTGGCATGAATAAGATGCGTTAATTGAGTTGTATATCCATGTTAATCCATAATGGCCACTCCTACACTGTGCTTATTGCTCATGTTCTTTGATTTCCCTTGTGTACCATGTTTTTTAGTAAAGGCTTGGAAACTTGGCATTAAGAGGTTGATGCAACTGAAAGAAAGTTGAAATCCTATGTAGCCACATTGAAATAAAAATGTTAAAAAGAAAAAGATAGCTAGGACAAATGAAAGTGTGTGGACAAAATCCTAACCTCATCTTTAACCCCCTCATTGGCCATCACCAAATTCTTGCATATCATGATCTATCTAAATCAAAGGAACTTTTGGATGTCCCAACCCTAATGAGCAATGAACTGCTACATATTTAAGGGGCAATTGATGTGTCATCACTCGCTACAAAAAAGGGTGCTTTCAAGTTACCCAAAGCACAAAAGAGCATAAATGTTTGCAGCCATCTCCCAAACCACAGAAGCTCTCAAAGCTAAATCGAACCCTCTCTAATGGATAGGGCCCGGAACAAGCTTTCCAATGGTATGTGGAAGTCCAAAAATGGACTTCTGGATCAGAAGTTAGAGCATATTGAAGCTACTCTTTGAAAGCCAGAAAACAAAGAGAAAAGGACCAAGGGTAAGGCTCATCGCAAATCGGCGATCAGTGGGTCCAGGGATATCGGTGATCGGTGGGTCCAACAGGCCACTCTTAAGAAGTTGCGGGATGAATGTGCTGATGGTGTTAAAACATTGGAGAGGGCCGATTGTAACTAACAAAGGAAATTAGCTGCAAAACTAGGGCGGATGAGCCTTTTCTCTCTCCTCCAACAGGACACGTGGCACACAGATTTGGCATTTTCAGGGGTCTAAAGAGGGGATATCCAAGTGACACAGGTCACCACTCACAAGGACACGTGGCAAAGGATGGCATCACATCGGAGATCGCAAATCAACGTTTGCAAGTTGAGGCACGTTGTTACATTAAAGTTAAAGCCCCGATTACGATTTGCCGATAAAAGGGGCTTCGATGCAGGGGTTAGTCGCAGTCACATAAGGTGTCGAAGATCCAAGGGCTTAACGTAAAGACGATCGGAGATCGCAAGTTCCAAGAGGATGCACCAAAGGACATTGAAAGAAAATCGTCGATTTTCTAACCTCTGATATTTGGTTGAGCCCTAGGTCACAGCCCATGGTCCTATGATGCATAAACATTGAAAGGGGTTGAATCGTAGCGGGCCGAACAAGATCGACGTTCGCAATTTATACAACCTATTCAGTTTTAAGGCCCTCGATCTCTGAGCTCTAATACAATTGTATTAACTGCTTCACAAGGCATATATGGCTCCGATAAGCGTAGTACAGAGCTTTGAAGGCGGATGGGTCGGTAGTTGAAGTATTAAATGAAGGAATGGTGTAGCGGCAAATCAGTATGGGGGGACTCAGGAAAATTAATGGCTCAGCATGGATCTCCACTCAGTCGTAAATGTAAAGGACTGCCAAGACAATCTACACTTCTACTCTGTGACAAGCAAACACAGTTGATCGCTATCAGCTACAGAGAGTGGGGAAGTCGGGAAATTAAGATGAAAATGACGGGAACCAACTGAACAACAAGAAAGACATCATGGCAGAGACATGGCCTGATCGAGGGCCTTCACGAGAGCAACAGAAGAACATTTTCCTCCATCATCATTCAATTTCCCTTGTTTCTATTTTCTGTAATTTTTGTTTATTCTATAGTTTTTATGTATTTCCAAGAAAGGAATCAATTCCTTGGAAATCATTTTGGGCAGCAGAGGTATCGCAGGCCTAGGCAGCTAGTCAATCTGATAGTTGGCCCTGAGTTGAGATATTTTGTAAGTGTGGATTCAAATCCCCCCCTTCTCTTTATAAATAAGGTGGGGGGGGGGAACACTTAATAAAGGTTCTAGAATTCTATACCCGAGGGTTGGAATTCTGTGATTCCACTTTTGGTTCTACTTTCTTGTTCATGAGGGCATTGAGCAATACACTGCTGAATGTTATGGACTGGTTATTTGGATCCTCCAAGTATAAATGAAACTATTCCGGTGATTCCAAGCAGATCAATGTGCAATATGTTTTCCCCTTTGTAATCACATTCCATATATGTTTTTCTATCTCTAAAATAGTGTGATGAAGTTGTCGGTTTCTCCCTTGTTCATGATTGTATATTTGTTACCAAGTAGCGACAATACCTATGTTAGCTATAGATTTACTTAACTACTTGTAATATGCACATATTTGCTTGAAATTTTGGATACAAATGTGCCCATGAGTACATGGCCAGAAAACCTGACTAGTGCTCCACTCCTGCCGCTCTTTCATCTTCTCCCTTTTCCATATTTTTGTTGGAACATTGTTGTTTAGGATTTTTTTGGAAGCCCTATGCATCTACTTCCTTCCTTTCTCTCCTCCTCTTCACCTTTATTACAACTACAATATTAAGCTGCCTGTTGTTGCGTGTCAGCCACCAGAACTGGACGTTCCTCTTTGAGGTTGGCTCGATTTACCCCCTGAACATTTGGATCCGTGCATTGACTTGAGTCTACCTTCATGAAGGCTGATTGAACCAAACCCCCCTTTTATTCTCTTTTTAAAACTTCATGACAATTGGAGTGTAACTAATCCCTCAGATAATCTCAAAAGCATTCCTCTCTTTAAGATGTCCTAGGCACTGGTCTACAATCAACCCAGAGGCTGTCTCTAGGAAGCTTTCTATGTCTCCCAAAGCACTCATGTTGCGGGTGCCATTTAAAGCAAAAACATATTTCTGGCATCATTGCCACGGAATGGATTAGAATATTTTTCCCCAAGTACAAGAAATTTTTACATTACCTCTGTTAGGTGAGCAAGGGAAGTGTGGGTTGAAGATCTCTCACCTTGGTGACTCCACTGTTTTAATTATATGGTAAACATCCTGGCGACTCCACTGTCCATTTTTCTATTTGATCATCCTGATTTTCATGCAGCCTCATACTCACTCTAATGCTAAAGCAGCCGAAAACTTTCCCTACCTTTGAAACTGAGATCACTCACCTTGGGGGTTTTCAAAATGGCCATTCCATCATTCCTGGCCAACAAATTTGCCCCACTAGATTTTTCCTCTATTGTTGGTTATCCCAATGATGTCCCTTCAGTGCATGAATGGAATACCTATTTGCCTAGATTCAGTGGAGACACAGATAGAAGGTCTGACCAACACCTCAAAGATTTTCATGAATGCATGGAACAACTGGGTATTTTTCTTGAAGATGTACAAATGAAATTGTTCATGTATTCTTTAGAAGAGGATGCTAGAGTTTGGTATAGGACAATACCTCATGGTAGCATATCTTCCTTAAAGAACTTTCACATAACATTCAATCATTATTTCAAAAGATTATATCATCGAATGTTATTTTTGAAGATTGTTGCACACATTTTAATGTTGAAAATATGCCCGAGGTTAATGATCCCACTGAAGATGTTTGTGGAGCTCCGCTCTAAGAAAACATCTACTCACATCAAGAAGCATCACCTAATGAGCAAGAAAGATAAGAAGGAAACATTATCGAGCTGCAAATAAACCCTCAGAGGTCTTATTCAGCCGAATTTGATGTTTCTCCTTCCTATGATAAATACGACTTTGATGGAGAGTCAAGTGATGCAAAGCCACAACACTCCCAGTCATGGGAAGCTGCACAAGAAGAGGAGGCCCACCAGGAGGTCAGCAAAGAGGCTCTAGTTTACAATGCACATCCTTCACTCAGAGAACAAGATCAAGAACCTCCTCTGATTTATGATTCATATCATTCAGAGGAGGATGAGATGGTCGAGGATTGTCAAAAGGATCTGTTTACCAACAAGTGGGGAGAAAGTTTCTAGCGACAAGTTTTGCTTGAAAAATCTACAACCATATTTGCGACTTCCCTGACCAAGAAAATATTGGTCAGCAGACTTTGCATGAAAGAAAGGCAACTGAAAATCTTTCTTGTCAGTTATGTGACCTTGTAGCTGACTACATGATGACATTCTTAAGTAAGAAACAAGGGTTGTTCCTAAAGCATGTATCAATTTTTTTGTTTTAAGATTTTTCATGGTACATGTTGGTTTTGATTTTCAAATTGCAGCAACATGGAGGCGTTAGATCCAACACCCAAATGTTGGTCTGGCTCCATTGGAGGGTTGAACTCACTTAGGTGAATTGAGCCCTGTACGTAGATAGGAGTTGTATATAAATAAGCTCACTAGCTGAGCATTTACTTTCCAATTGGTAGAATTTATTTTTCTGCACTTCAATTTGATGAGGAAAGGACTCCCAACAAATAAAGTCCCATGGAGATTTTCTAGTTGTATAGATTCATTATATTTTTGACTCCATGCCCAATGGTGAAGGCTACTGATCTGCAAGTTCTTAGCACCTTTCCAGCAAGGCATTGTCCCCAATTGGAGCTAATGTTGTCACTCATGGCAAAAAAATGGCGCTTTCAAGTTACCCAAAGCGCAAAAGAGAAGAAAATTTTGCAGCGATATCTCAAGCCACAAAAGCTATCAAAGCTAAATCAGAGCCTCTCCATTGGATAGGGCTTGGAACAAGCTTTCCAGTTGTATGTGGAAGGCCAAAAAAAGACCCCTGGATCAGAAGTTAGAGCAAATTGAAGCTACCCTTTGAAACCCAGAAAACAAAGAGAAAAGGACGAAGGTAAAGGCTCATCGCAAATCGCAATCGGATTTTTCTAAAGCAAAAGCAGTCGAGCAAAGTTAAATCAGTGATCTGCAATCGCCGATATCGCAAATCGACGATCGGTGGGTCCAGGCATATCGACGATTGGCGGGTCCAACAGACCACTCTTAAGAAGTTGCAGGAGGAATGCGTCGATGATGTTAAAATTCCAGAGAGGGCCGATTGTGATTAACAAAGGAAATCAACTGCAAAACTAGGGCAGCTAGGCCTTTTCTATCTCCTCCAACAGGACATGTGGCACACAAATCTATCATTTTTAGGGGTCCAAAGAGGGCATATCTGGGTGACATGTGTCACCACTCACAAGGTGACACATGGCAGAGGATGACGTCACATCGGAGATCGCAAATCGACGTTTGCAGCATGAGGCACGTTGTTACATTAAAGTTAAAGCCCCGATTGCAATTAGTCGATAAAAGGGACTCTGATGCAAGGGCTAGCTGCGGTCACATAAGGTGTCGAAGATCTAAGGGCTTAACGTAAAGGCGATCGGCAATCACAAGTTTCAGGAGGATGCACCAAAGGACATTGAAAGGAAATCGTCGATTTGCTAACCTCTGATATTTCACTGAGCCCCAGGTCACAACCCTTGGTCCTATGATGTAGAAACACTGAAAGGGGCTAAACCGTACAAGGGGCCAAAGGAGATCAGTATTCGCAGTTTATAAAGCCTATTCAGTTTTAAGACCCCCGATCTCTGAGCTCTGATACACTTGTATTAACTACTTCATAGGCATATATGGCTCCAATAAGCATATTACAGAGCTTTGAAGGCAGATAGGTTGACAGTTGAAGTATTAAATGAAGGCATGGTGCAACAGAAAATCAATATGAGGGGCCTCAGGAAGATTAATGGCTTAAGCATGGATCTCCATTCAGTGGTAAATGTAAAGGACTGCCAGGATAATCTACACTTCTACTCTGTGACACGTAAAAACAGTTGATCGCTATCAGCTACAAAGACTGGGGAAGTCAGGCAATTAAGATGAAAATGACGGGAACCGACTAAACAGTAGGAAAGGCATCATGATAGAGATGTGGCCTAATCGAGGGCCTTCACGAGAGAAGCAAAAGGACATTTTCCTCCATCATCAATCAATTTCCCTTGTTTCTATTTTCTGTAATTTCTTTTTATTCTATAGTTTTTATGTATTTCCAAGAAAGGAATCAAATCCTTGGAAATCATTTTGGGCAGCAGACCTATCGCAGGCCTAGGCAACTAGTCAATCTGACAGCTGGCCTTGAGCTAAGATATTTTGTAATGTGGATTCAAATCCCCCCCTTCTTTGTATAAATAAGGAGGAGAAACACTTAATAAAGGTTCCATAATTCTGCACCTGAGGGCCGGAATTATGTGATTCCACTTTTGGTTCTACTTGCCTGTTCATGAGGGACTTGAGCAATACACTGTTGAATGTTATGGATTGGTTATTTGGATCCTCCAAGTATCAATGAAACTATTCCAATGATTCCAAGCATATCAATGCGCAGTACATTTTCCCCTCTATAATATCATTCCATATATGCTTTTTTGTCTCTAAAATAGTGTGATGAAGTTGTCGGTTTCTCCCTTGTTCATGATTGTATATTTGTTACCAAGTAGCAACAATACTTGTGTTAGCTACAGATTTACTTAAGTACCTATAATATGCACATATTTTCTTGAGCTTTTGGATACAAATGTTCCCATGAGCACATGGTCGGAAAACTTGACTAGCGCTCCACTCCTTCCGCTCTTTCATCTTCTCCCTCTTGCATATTTCTGCTGGAACAATGTTTTGTAGGATTCTGTTGGCATCCTTATGCATTTAATTCCCTCCTTTCTCTCCTCCTCTTCACCTTTACTACAAATGCAGTATTAAGCTACCTGTTGTTGTGTCAACCACTAGAACCGGACATTCCTCTTTGAGGTTGGCCCGATTTACCCCCCGAACATTTGGATACATGTACTGGCTTGAGTCTACCTTCATGAAGGTAAATTGAACCAAACCCCCTTTTTATTCTCTTTTTAAAACTTTGTGACAATTGGAGTGTAACTAATCCCTCAGATAATCTCAAATGCACTTAAGATGTCCTAGGCATTGGTCTACAATCAACCCAAAGGATGTCTCTAGGAAGCTTTCTATGTCTCCCGAAGCACTCGTGCTACGCGTGCCATTTAAAGCGACAACATGATGCATCTATTGAAGCTTTTCAACCAAGTTATCCATGCAAAGAAAAATAAAATAATTAAAGAATAAAGGTGCACTCGAGTGGTGGTTTAAATAGGTCGATGAAGAGAAAAACTATTAAGCTTTGCAATTACTTTGCTATGTGATGTTATGAATCCCTATTTCCTACTGTTGTCGGTGTTATCTCCATTGACTTTCCATGGCTTTGGGCCAGGGGGGCGCTCCTCCCCTCCCTGTGATGAGGAATCCATATTTCGAGCCATGATTTTGTCTCTCAAATGCAAACCTAAACAAAAGACTTGTAAGGAGGATAGAGACATTTTTTTTGAATGGAACTATTTTTTTCGACTCCAAGGGTATGTATTTGAATGCATGGTCTATGGATTTTAATCCATACGAGGACATTCCTACTATTGTTTCAGTATGGGTAAATCTCCCTCACTTGCCTCTTTCCTACTAGAGCAATGAGTGTTTGAAGGCCATTGGAAATTGGGTTAGGTGTTTCTTTGATTGCATTGAGCCGAAGGGCCAACAATTCACATTCTCCAAGATTTGCATAGGAGTACACCTCGAGAAGGGTTTTCGCTCTGAGATAATTGTGACTCAAGGTGAGTAGAAACACATTCAGCCTCTGGATTACAAGCAGTTGTTGTTTAAGTGTAAGATCTTCCATGAATACGGGAATTTTGTCCAATATTGCAAAAAATCTCAGCGAGGAAATGGGGATGGCTCATCTCCTACCCAAGAAGAGCAGTGGCACACTTAGAAAAGGGGAGCAAATAAGGGAAAAGGTGGTGTTAAGAATCATTAAACTTCAACCCAACATATCACCTCATCTTATACCAACCCTTATGAAATATTGTCATAGGAAGAGAATGTCTATGAGGAGCCTCCATTAGGTGAAGAAGTTCCAAGAACAGTAGATAACATGGATGAATGAAAAGAAGGGGAGCTTCACAAAGAAGACCCTCCAAAATAAGTAGTCCCAACCACTATAGATTAACCTCGGATTCAAGAGAGTTCCATCACTGTGAAAAATCGGTGATCCTGAATCCTACTACAGTAACTGATAATATTTCTTGTATTTGTTATATTACTAAAACAAATTATTTATAGTTTTCAATAGAAAATATCAAAATACATACACTACAGCCTTCACAAATAAAATTCTACGGAAAATAAATACAAGGAAAATAATAGCACACATATAACCACAGTGACATAGTTATTTTTTGGATAATTGTCCCCGGAAAAACCCAATGTGGGAAAAGCGGTGCAGTAGATGAGGGTTTCTTTTATTAATCTTCAGAAATAATTTTTTTACAAGACAAAATAGAGGAAGAGTCACTCACAATCCACAACAATTTTCTGACCCTAAAGAGGACCTCTTGCCTCTTTCGTTAGGCCTTTTGCGTCACTCTCTGCGCAGTGATTGCGTGGGCCTTACGTCAAACCTTTTGCTACGTTGAACTGCGTCCCTCCTCTATGTTTCCTCCTCTAGATTCATCCTGCATTCTTAGACTATGTTGATGCCCTCTCTCTCCCACCTGCAACTCACTCTCTGACTCGATTTGCTCTTGCCGAACTTCAGCCACAGAGAAAATCAATCTACTTAAGCAACTGAGTATCTGCCCTGGTGTGTTGCCCATCTACCCATCGACTTCTCCTTATAATCTTATGTTGGAGCACCAATGGCCAAGATTAAAACATAATCGATGGCTAAAATTAACTATAAGTCAATCAATGTCTTCTTTTAGAGGATTCTCACCATGACTTAATTAATATCATTTAACTAACCAGATTTCCTAAGTTTAGACTTAGGGAATCATTTAAAAACAATTATTTTAATTAAGTGATCTGAAAATCACTTGTGAGTGATCCCAGTTAAATAACCAATGAACGAAGGTATTACGGACTCATGTGTTGGTGTGTGTCTATGTTATTTTAAGCAACGGGTCGATCAGATTGCAAAATACACAGACACTAGAAAATGGAAAACAGTAAGGGAAACACAGTGAGCAAATACAAGAACACAACACATTAATAAGGAGTTCACCCTATTCTCCAGGGCTACGTCTTTCGGTCCAGCTTTCAGTGGTGGCCTTCTTTTATTGTGTCTTTAAAACATAGATTTACAATGAGGAGCTCAACTTGAGTCTCCTGAAGCAGATAATGCTTAGTAGGGTGGTTCTCAGATTCCCCAAGCCACTAGAGCACACAGACTCTTCCTTACCAAGTCTCGACCTCAATTGGTCTGAATGGGATGAGTCCAATCTGGTACTCAGTTCCCGACAGATATCTTCACAGGGATCACTTGAACCTCTCAAGCCTTTTGTCTGCTCGATGCTTCCTTACGCTACAGGTCAGCTCGGCTCTCTATTTTTTCTGCCTCTTGCTTCACTGCTCCTTTCGTCTTTTTTTCACTATTCCCTTCTCTGGTTCTTCCTTGTTCTGTTCTCTGTCTGTTCATGGCTTAAAGCCAATCTGTCCTTCGTTGTTTTCTTCCTCTTCCGCCCCTTCGGATCGCCTGTTGCTGTTCGCTTGAAGTTCCCTGCCTCTACGTCATTGCCAACGTCTCACAGGGAGGTGGCCACTTCTCCTCTCACGAACTGAGCCAACGCTTCCTCAATGGTTCGGTATTTCAGTTACACTTTGGAATGACTCATTCGCCAACTGAGCAGTCAAATTGGACTTCAGACTTTTATATGTCGCGGCTTAATTCCCTCGTCAAATCCGGTTTCCCATTGGGCGCAATCTCCGCCATCAGATCTAGAGCCCCCAGATCCTATGGTGTTCACTCTTATTGCGCAGTTGACTTGCTCGACCGTTAGCCCGCGATGAGAGGCGGTTTTCTCTCTCATCCACCGGACACACGTCGTGCAATGAATGGAATCGCTCGTTCTCTGCCAAATCTGCATACCGCCCAAAATGCCTCCGATATTCCGTCGGTTTTGGGGCGCAAGACTCACCTTTCGCTTTAGCGCTTTTTCCTTACGGTTTCTCAGCTTCCCATGTGATCGAGCACTCGAGGCCTTTCCTTCTTGAGGGATTTTTCCCAGCGATGTGCGCGCTAATCGCGCATCAGAAACGACATCCGTTTTCCAATCTGGACTTCCTAATTGCCAGTTTGCGTCTTGCGCGGTCCCCATGGGCCTCATCGTTCCTTGTTGGCTACAAACTGCCACTGTCCAGAGGTCTTCTTGATAGCTCTTTGTTCATAAATTTTGAAGTTTGTCCTGATTTGATATAGTCATAGCACTTTGATCATTTTTATGGATCCAATTCGGATCATGGCCTTCCCACTAAAAAGCTTTTGGACCACCAAAAGTTGGTTTTCAAGCATTGACTAAGTGAGGGTACAATTGTCTCACTTGTCCAATCTCTATCCACTTTGCAATGCTTGCCTTTGAACCCTTGAGCCCAACTCTGAGGTATTCAACATCTCCCCTGCGTGTCGTCCTCACCTTCCTGTCCAAAATTGTGTCTTCCTACAATTCATTAAGATATTCAGGTAACAGGTCATCAATAGAAGGCAATTGACTCTGCTCTTCGAGATCCTCAATTAGTGAGGGTTTAAACAATCTCAAGCAATTTGCATTCACGATTGAGTAGATGTGCATGTAAGCTGGTAGATCAAGGCGAAAAGAATTTTCACCAATCTTCTCAAGTATCTTGAAAGGTCCATACCTGATAGGTTTTAGCTTTTTACCTTCACCTTGCATCCTATCCTTGCTGATGTACAGCCAGACTTGGTCACCAACTTGGAAACTATGCTCCATCCGATGCTTGTCATGCCTTGCCTTATATTTGGCTTGGCTCTTTTCCAGCTATTCTTGTACTGCCTGGTGGATCTCTTGGATTTGTTCAGTGAACCTAGTTTCCCTATCCACATCATTGTGTCCCTCAACTGTGGTGTCTTTACCAAAGACAAAATCCAAAGGAGACGTTGGTGTGAAACCAAAACATGTCTCAAAAGGAGATCTCTGTGTAAAAGAATGTTTTGCTCTGTTGTAAGCATGCTACACATAACACAAATGTTCATCCCAAAGCTTAGGGTGTTTGCTGCAATATCCTCTGAGTAACTAGATCACTGTCTTGTTAACTACTTCTGTCTAGCCATTAGTTTGTGGATGAAAAGATGTGCTTTTTTTCAGTTTGGTGTCCATCAGTTCCCACAGACTTGACCAAAACTTCCCCAGAAATCAGGTGTCTCGATCAGATACAATGGAAGTGGGTAAACCAAAATGAACCCATACATGTTGAAAGAACAGTTTTGCAGTTTGTTCAGCTGTAATCTGTTTATTACAAGGTATCAAAATACACATTTTGCTGAACCTATTCACAACAACATATAGATAATCATGACCTTTCTTAGATTTAGGCAGTCCTCCAAAAAAATCCATGGAAACACTTTCCCAAGGGTGAGAAGGAACTGGTAATGGAGTGTACAAGCCTAGTTTTCTATTGTTGGGCTTGCTTTTAGCACACATAGTACACCCTCTTACATATCTAGAAACTGTCTCATTCATTTTTGGCCAATAACAAAATCTTTGCAGTTGTGCAACTGTTTTACTTACCCCAAAGTGACCTAATATTAGAGAAGTGTGTGCTTCTCGAATTATTTTTACTCTTTCAGTTTGTGGAATACATAACTTCCCACAATGATATAAGAGTCGGTCATTTACATGATAATCCAATTCTTCTACTCATTTGCCTTGACTTAAAGTTGCATATACATCTTTAAAGTCTATATCTTGAGCATATTATTCAATGTAACTCTCATGTAACACATAATTATGCTTAAGTATAGTAGATGCATTTATAACGGGTCTAGATAACATCTCTGCAACTTTATTATGTATGCCCTTTTTATATCCGATGACTAAATGAAACTGTTGTAGAAAACCCATCCATCTATAGTGCCTTGATCGCTGCAACTTAGTTTGGGAGTGTAGATATTGAAGTGGTTGATGATCAGTATGTATCACTGTCTCTTTGCCCATTAAGTAATGTTTCCACTTTTTCACACTCTGTACTAATGCATACAATTATTTATCATATGTAGGATAGTTAACTACTGCAGAATTAAATGTTTGAGATGATAACATATGGGTTTACCGTGCTGTGTCAACACTGCTCCCATGGCATAGTCATTGTCATCCGTTTGGATCTCAAATGATCTTTGAAGATCAGGCAGTGCTAGTACAAGTGTTGTACTAATCTTTTCTTTCAAGGTGTTGAAGGCTTTCTGCTGTTTGCCTCCCCACTGAAACACCTTGTTCATTCCTGTTAAAGCATGTAAGGGAGCTGCAATTAAGGAAAAGTTAGAAATGAACTTCCTCCAATATTGTGCTGTTCCTAAGAAGCTTCTAACTTCTGTAACAGATTTGGGTTTAGGCCAGTTTACAATGACTACCACCTTAGAGGGATCTATTTTCAATTCACCACCCCCTACTATATGACCCAAATAATTCAGAGATGTTTTGCCAAATTCACATTTTGAGAATTTAACATAAATTTTCTCTTTTCAAAACATCTAGTGTCTGCTTAACATGCTTTAAGTGTTCTTCCCACGTTTTGCTAAATATTAGAATGTCATCCAGATACACAATAACAAAATCATCAAGAAAATGTCTGATTACATCATTCATTAATCTCATGAAAGTAACAGGAGCATTAGTTAAGCCAAAAGGCATAACCAGCCACTCATACAATCCTTGCTTTGTTTTGAAAGCAGTCTTCCATGTATCTTGTTTTACAACTCTGACCTGATGGTATCCACTATGCAAGTCTAGCTTGGAAAAATAAATAGCTTCTTTCAATTGATCTAAAAGATCATCTATGCGAGGAAGGGGACAACGATTTTTTATTGTTATCTTATTCAGTGCTCAGTAATCAATGCACATTCTCCACGAGCCATCTTTCTTTCTCACCAAAACGATTGGTGACCCACATGGTGATGTGCTAGGTCTGATCAACCCTTTCTTGAGCAACCCCTGCACCTGCTTCTTGATTTCTGCGTTCTCTAAAGCGGACAACCTTTTATACCTGTGGTTGCAATGGTTGTTTCATCTCCTGAGTCTGACCCCAAATCTTTCTGAATAGCTGCAGTAGTCTTCTTCTTCTTGCCCTCGAACTTCTTAGGTCTCAACTCTGGATGCAGAATCCAACAATGCTCATCATTACACCCATCCTTTTTATAGTGACTGCATGAAGCCTTGCTTTTCTGTGCAATGTTAGCCTTCCTTGCTTTCCATTTCTGCTTTCTTTTCTCCTTATTCTTGCTTGCAGTGGGTTGGGATGGTCCCCCAACTTCTGGATTTCCATTCTTTCCTCTAGCCTCTGGATGAGTAGCTTGTACAGATACCTCATCTATACTAGTGGGATTAAACACGAGGATAGTGTGCCTCATGTAGTTGTGTAGACCACCAATGTACTTCAACAGAGTCTCAGGTGAGTCTAATGAGATTCCTAGAATCAATGCTCTCTTTCTAAATTCTTGAGTGTACCCTTGCACACTTTTCCCTTTCAACTGTCGAAGAGTTTACCAGCTCATCATAGCTTGCCGCATGTAGGCCAATGGATAGAACTATTTTTTGGTTGCAGAAACAAATTTACTCTAGATAGAGATAGTCTTACCATGTCTTTTCATGTCAGCTTGGGCCCTGCCTTCCCACCAAACCAAGGCAGTGCCTCCAAGGCGTAGGCTTGCCAACTGAATCTTGCTCTTATCTGAATCGATATTTTGCACTTTGCAATAAACATCAATTTGTCTAATCCAATTGTCTAGCTTTTATGCATTAAACACTCCATCATATATAGATAAATCAAATTTAACATCTAGTTTGATCAAAGATGCTTTCTCTTTGTGTTCAGGGCTATTAGGAGGTATGAGAAAGCTTTCTTCTTTCCCTTTGCCTTTTGAGTGGTCATGGAAATGAGACTCATCTTCTCCTTTGTCTTGTTTAGAGCCTAATGAATCTTCATCCTTATGTTTTCTAAAGTCCCTATACATTTCCTCTACCATGGACTTTATGGCTAGGAAACTATCTATGAATTGAGGGTCTGGCCCCATAGAACCTTCCTCTGACATTGTCTTCCGAGGATAGACTCTCCCAATTTCAGGATTAGTTTCGACAAACTCTCCTTCTCCTAATTTGAGCTTTGATCTAGTTAGCATTCAACAGCTAAATCCAACACAAGCTTGTTTAACCTTAACAGCCTAAAGCTCTGATACCACTTGATCTGAAAATCATTCGTGAGTGATCCCAGTTAAATAATCAATGAACGAAGGTATTACAAACTCATGTGTTGGTGTGTGTCTATGTTATTTTAGGCAATGGATCCATCAGATTGCAAAATACATAGACACTGGAAAATGGAAAATAGTAAGGGAAACACAGTAAGCAAATAAAAGAACACAACACATTAATAAGGAGTTCACCCTATTTACCAGCGCTACGTCTCCGGTCCAACTTTCAGTGGTGGCCTTCTTTTATTGTGTCTTTAAAACATAGATTACAATGAGGAGCTTAACTTGAGTCTCCTGGAGCAGATAATGCTTAGTAGGGTGGTTCTCGGATTCCCCAAGCCATTAGAGCACACAGACTCTTCCTTACCAAGTCTTGACCTCAATTGGTCTGAATGGGATGAGTCCAATCTGGTACTAAGTTCCTGACAGATATCCTCACAGGGATCGCTTGAACCTCTCAAGCCTTCTGTCTGCTTGATGCTGCCTTACGCTGCAAGTCAACTCGGCTCTTTGTTTTTTCTACCTCTTGCTTCACTGCCCCTGTTGGAGAGGTAAATCCCCTCTACGAATAGAGGCGATCCCTACTAGCCCAAAAGGGGTCTAGCAACAATCAATCAATGCTACTCTGCAAGTTCCTAGTT
>APFE031676829.1:0-20098 GCA_000404065.3 Pinus taeda | reverse complement strand
CGCGTCCAAAACTGTGGACCGAAAACCATAGGTAGGTTCGCCCAACCTAATATAGGGTCCAAAAAAAATTTTCTTGGGGCACTGCCCTGAACCCCGTAGAGGGGGGTTACCCGCCCCCCTCAAACCCCGCGGACAGGGGGGGTTGCCGCCCCCCCTGTGACCCCCCCGCTGCGCAATCGGCGTGGCGAAGGGGGGGCTCTGCCCCCCCTCTAACCCCTCGGTTCACTACGTAGCTTAGTCATGGAAAGAATATAACACAACCCAGCAACTACCTTCTATCAACTGAGAGGTTAACCCATCAGATGAATAACTTGAGAAGAAAGGAGTATCTTCATCATAGGTTAATGTATTACAAATGGTATAGTACCAGGGTTAGTGAGATGAAGAGGAAGTTTCCATAAGAACATTTTTTTTGACCAAATTAGATTCTAGATGAGACACCAAAAGATCAACTAATGCACTAGCAGTCCATCATCACATACATTAACAGAGTCATCATCATCAGAATGATTTTTTCCCAATACTATAGATTCATTAAGAAAAATGGTTTGATATGATTTGTTACCGAGATTGGTCGATTCAAAATCATCAAAGAATGGAAGAGAATTATTTTAACGGGGGGGAGTTTGAAAAAGAGAAGAAAGATTGAAAGAATCCTCACTTTTATGTTTTTCTACCTATGTAATACAGCCACCTTGTATTTGATCGCAATTTGATCATGCAACTTGAAAATTAAGAGAGTGTGAAGAACTAGTTGGTGGAGTAGATTGATAAAATGGATCATGGTACAAAGACTCATGGCATGTAGATGGTAAAGGATGGAAGATGTCCCTTGAGTAAGTAACACTTTCATTGGAATGAAATTAAATATTGAGGTTGATAATGTTAATATCATCTTGAGGAATGAAAGGCCCTTAGTCTTCACTCTAGGCTCCATGAATCATTTCAAATTTTCCTCCACTAGAACTTAATCATGAGAGGTGGATGAGGGTTGAAGAAACAGATTGACAACTTGACTTACAGATTTCCCAAATTCAACATTAATGCATAGAGGAAGCCAATCACTACTCATAAAGGAGGAGGACAAGGAACAAACGCAATATTAGGTTCCTCCTTTAATATTAGAGGTGTCTCATGATTTAAAAGAGTTGGGGAAGAAGAAACATCAAGGGGTTCAGATTAACATTAAAAAGAAATATGAACGAAACACTTAAGATTTTGTTTAAAGATATCCAATTTGTGTCTTCTTCACGAAATTCATAACAAAGGTGAGGGAATCATTTAGAAAAATCATGAATTGATCCATTAGATTCCATTCTTAGTTTATTAATCCTTTCATGGACATCTTGGTAGTCATACCTATCAAATGCTAAATGAAGCTCCTTGATGAGGTGATCAAATTAATGGATGGAAGAAGATGGAAAGGTATGACACTATTGGTTAACTTGAGGTCCAAGAGTGAGAAGTAAAAGTATAAGAGCATCATATTCACATTCAATTTCATAAAATTCACAAAAATATAGAAAATTGGAGATGTCCTCCACTATGGATATTTCACCATCACCATATGATCCAAACTTATGCAGGAATGCAACAAAATACAAAAATACCCATATAAAGAGACATACAATAGAAATAAAACTTCATTTCATTAATATCAAAGAACTAAAATATGCTTAGATACAAAAATAAAAATGAAATAGCTCGGGAGATGGTAGCTTATCTCTGAGAAGAGATGTGGCAGCTACATGCCTATGAATTGGGTTACAATGAGGCTGAAAGGCCTATTTATTATTGAGAATCAACGGAAAACCCTAAACATTGAAAACCCTAACCCTACGAGATGAAGCGCCAAAATTGTGGGCCTCCTTTGGGTAAATTGGTACATCAACTTCCCGGGGTTGTAACTTTCACATACAATCTACATTTTGCTATCATAATACCTCATTTCAAAGATCTCGAAGATAACAAAAATCCAAAATGGCAAGCTAGTTTAGGGCATATTAGGTCTCTCTGTTTTCCCTAAAAACATCATTTAGGACCTCATAACGGCTTTGGAAGTTCAGGACCTGAAAAAATACCAAAAATAATAAAGTGTGCTACAATTAAGGAAACTGAAAAACTAAAAGGGACAGTGTTGGGTGTCCAAGTGGAACTAGATCAGTCCTCCCCCTTATAATGAAAAGGTCCCCATTGCCTTGACTGCCTCCATGAGATGGGGAAATTTCTGTTGAACTTGGTCCCTAGTCAGCCACTTGCCTTGGTACAGGAGTTAGCCAACTTTGGCAACACGATATAGTTGGATCTTCTGTTGGCAAGTGTTCTTGATCTATGTGTGCATGATCCGAATAGTTGTGGCTTGTTCCATGAAGTCTAGGTTTGACTTTGTTGGTGTGAGTTGTTCTCCAATATATGATGTGTGTAGTAATGCTGGAAAGTATGGTCCAAGGCGGTCCATATTGAACAATGGGTGCAGGACAAGGAATGGTGGGATGTTGAGATCAAAATAATTGTCCCCTACAACTTTAGTGATGATGTAAGTACCATACTAGAGTGGGAAAAGTTTTTGGTGGGGCCCATCGAAGTGCTCTTTCTGAAGATGTAACCAAACTTTGTCGCCCACCTGGAACTTGTGGCACTCGATGTTGATCATGACGCTACTTGTACTTAGCATTGGCTCTGTCCAATATGTCAAGCACCTACTCATGGATGTTCTGAATGCGGTCAATGAAGTTGTTAGCCCTGTCAGCTTTAGACTGGACATGAGCTGAATCTACCCGAGTAGTTGCAAATGGTATGGCCACATCAATGGTACATAGTGGTTGGAATCCCAACCCCACCTGAAAGGGGTTATCGCCAGCTGAGCTATGAATAGCTTTGTTGTAGCTATTCTAGACGTAGGGGAGACTTTCATCCCATGTGCATGGATGCTTCAAGTTTTACATATGCAGAATGTGTATGATAATCCTGTTGATGAACTCTGTTTGGCCATCAATTTAGGGGTGGAAAGCCATGGAATTAGTGAGATTAGTATCCAACATCGACCAAAGACCTGACCAAAATATACTTAGGAACCTATTGTCCTAATCTAAGATAATGGATTTTGGGATCCAAAGATGTACCCACACGGAGTCGATGCATGCTTAGTGGAAGGAAGACCCGACATGTAATCCACGGAGATAGATTCCCAAGGTTGACTAGGAGTAGGAAGAGGAGTATATAGGCCTTGCTTAATGATGGTGGGGCTGGGAATGGCATAGGCAGTGAAGGATCTGATTTACTTCACAACATCTTTTTGAAGGTTTGGCCAATAAAAATACTTCTACAGTACTACCACTATTTTCTCTATACTAAAATGTCGAGCGACCTGATAGTAGTGTTCCTCCCAAATCATCTTTGCACGCTCACTTCAAGAAACACATATGTGTCCCAAGTGGCATAACAGTCCATCGTCGAGGTAGAAATTTAGAACTTGCTTACCTTCTAGGTGTGTCTAGTAAGTGCTACTAAATTATGGATCACTCTTGTAAAGATGCGACCACATCGCACTCTTGTGCCTACAAGAGTCAAGCACAGTGGTCAAAGCCATGACTGGTGGTTGGCTGAGGAAATATACAACATTGTTTGTGCTTCCCTTCTTTTACTTAATGTTCAAATTGAACTGTTGCAGGTATGTGGACCATTTCTGATGGTGGTCGCTCCAAAAATTCCCTTTTGTCTATATGAACTATAGAGGTCATTGGTTTATGTGGATGAATGCTTCCTTCCCCATAATGTAATGCTTCCATTGTTGGTAGGCCTGGATAATGGAAAACATCTCTTTGTCATAGGTGGGATAGTTTCAGACTCTATCTAAAAGCATCTCACTATGATATGCCACTGCATGCCCCTGTTGAGTAAGAACCTCACCAATAGCATAGAAGGAGGCATTTGTCTCGATCTCAAATGGTTGTTCTAGGTCTAGTAGTGTGAGCACTGGTGCAGAGTAGATGCGATGCTCCAACTTAGAAAATGTCTTATGTTTGGATTCAAACCAAAAGAAATTCTCTTTCACTCTAGCCTTCGTGACTTGACTTAATGTGCAAGTGATATGAGAGAACCCCAATGCAAACATGCAATAGAAATACGAAAGACCCAGAAAGATGTGAAGCTCTGCTAGAGTGGTTGGGGATGTCCAATCTTGAAAGAATTGTATCTTGGTTAGGTCCACATGCACACCCTTCTCATCAATGTTGTAACCTAGATATTGAACCACGATCATTCCAAAACTGCATTTCTCTAAATTGGCACACAACTTGTATTATCATAGGGTTTGAAGGACCAGTCGAATATGGTGGAGGTTCTCTTCCCAACCTTGGTTGAAGATCTAGATGTCATCTAAATACACTACCATGAATGCATTGGTGAAGGGTCACAAGGTGTCATCTATCAATCTCTTGAATATTGCAGGGCCATTCGTCAACCCGAAAGGCATGTCCAACTATTCGAAAAGGCTCTCCTTGGATTTGAAGGAAGTCTTCAACCCATTAGAGGGTTCAATAGGCACCTGGTGATAACCAGACTTTATGTAAATATTCTTGAAATATTTCCCCCTTGAGTTGATCCAGAAGGCCATCAATCTGTGGGATTGGGTACCTATTGCAGACATTGTTCTTGTTCTGTGCCTAATAGTTAATACAAAGTCTCTAGGTTCTGCCCTGATTTTGTACCAATACAATTGGCCTCCCACAAGGTGATGAGCTTGGCCTTATGTGCTCTTTCTACAATAGCTCTCAAATCTACCTATTAATCTCATCGTTCTCTACAAAAGAGCGTTGATAGATCGATCCATTGGTCAGGGGTACACCCAGGGTCAGATCAATGGAGTGGGCGACCTGACAGTCTAGAGGTATCCCTCTAGGTGAGATGAAAATATCCATGTACTCCTCCATGAACTTTTCCATCTATTGCTGTGATGGGAGGAGCCATGTATGGAAGTCATAGCCACAACCTTCTTCTTTCCTTGAGGGAAAATCATAAGGAAAACAAATTTCCTGGTCTGTGAAATGATCGTACTGCATTTCTTTGCGGTGGTCAAAGAGATGGCCTTAGGCAAGGCTACCTCTAGTATCATCTACAACTTAGTGCCCAAAGTAATAATCACGGAGCGAGGTCTAGACTCATATACAACATGTCGCTTGCACAAGTATGGTTCTCATAATAATACATAAGAAACCTCGAGAGGACCAGCATCCTAAAGTACCTCATCCGTGAAGGGCTTGATGTTTTAGGGAAGGTGACACTACTCCGTGACGCAAATATATGCTCCTTAATGAAGCCACCAGATGGTGTACAACTATAGATTTGTTGTACTCCATAGGACTAGCCACTTCATGACCTCTACAAAAATGAGGTTCTTTTGGCTCCTGCTATTGACAATGAACTATAGTGGAGAACCCTTCACCCACATTTGTGAGTGGAAGAGGTGTCCCCCTCCTGTAAATCTTCAGGCTCATTCTTCTGGACATAGTGGTAGCCACAGTGGCACTTGGCTCCACATCAATGATCTGGTTCCCTTTGTGATTCCCCTTGTCAGGTTCCAACTCAAAGTTAGAACATGCGTTTGATTTGGAAGCCTTCAACTCAACCACTAGTGATTGCTTGGCTCAACACTCACTTGTGTTGTGAGTGGACCTCTTATGGAACTCCCACCATTTCCCCCTGTCCTTCTTTGTCATCATGGTGTTGTTTTTTTCTTGTGGCTTTGGCAGGTTTTCCTGGGTCGCCCTGCCTTGGCTTTGTCCTTTACTCTGTCGCTGGGGGGCTCCTTTTCCTTGCTTCAAATTCGCAAATCCAAAGTCTCACCAATTATGTTTAAACTTCTACTCAATCTTGATAGTGTATCGATATGTTGTCCTTAGTGAGCAAATGTCCAGGAAATCTATCTCAACTTGGATGTACTTGTTTAGGTAATGACGATACTGTAGTGCCAAATGCCGCTTAGAATCCTTGATACTCATCTTCATGCGAAGGGTATGGAAAACATTTATAAACTTTGACACATCTTGGTCCCTTCCCTACCATACTGTGGTCCACTATATGTATTTATCTTCATAACTCCTGATAGGGTAATATCATTCCTTGATGGCATCATGGAAAGAATTCCAAGTGGGTGTGACTAAAAATAGTGAGGATTCTCTCTCGTCGTTTTGTTCATAGTAGGTTTCCCACCAACCCTTGATGTGTGCAACGTCTTTGTGAAGTGCAAAAGTAATTTTCTCCGATTGGAAAAGTTATCAACTAAAAAATACCCTTCCAATATATTTAACCATTTATCTATGGCGTTTGCATCTATATGGCCTTAAAATATCTGAATATCAAAGCTAAATTGTACCTTAAAAGGAGTTGCGCCTCCAAGGTAGCTGCTAGATTAAGATGAGTCACCTGTGGGTAGTCGTCGAAGGATCTGGACAAATTTATCCATCATCTTGTTCCTTTATCACTCAAGGGCTTTCTCGAGCAGTATTTTAAAGGATCTCTTGCCCACTTATCTTTATTTTCTTCCACTATGGCAGGCTGTCAGGTTTTTCGAGGCAGGTCTTGCAAAGGTTCAACCAGATTGAGCCCTAACAGTTTATACCCTCACCTCGTTGGGGACATGCATACAAAAATAGAGGAAGAGAAGACCGCTCGGATACCACTGATACAAACTTATGCAGGAAAGCAACAAAATATAGAAATACCTATATACAAGGAGATGCAGCATAAAAAAATATTCATTTCATCAATATCAAAGAAGTGAAAGATGCTTACATATAGAAATAAAAATGAACTAGCTTAGGCGATGGTATCTTACCTCTAAGAAGTGATGTGGTAGCTACATGCCTCTGAATTGTGTTACAATGGGGCTCAAAGGCATATTTATTATTTAGAATCAATGGAAAACCCTAAACATCAAAAAACCTAACTCGAGGAGATGAATTGCCAAAACTATGGGAGCCATTTGGGTAAATTGGTACGTCAACTTCCTAAGGTTGTAAATTTGGCATACGATCTCTGTTTGGCTCTCATAATACCTCATTTCGAAGATCTCAAAGAGAATGCTACAAAGAAATTGGCATGCAAATTCAAGGTTTTTCTAGTCTCTCTATTTTCCCTAAAAATGTCATCTGGGGCCTCAAAACGATTCCGAAAGATTAAGACCCGAAAAACTACCAAAAATTGTAAACTATGGTACAATTAAGGAAACTAAAAAAATGAAAGTAAAAATGTTGGGGGTACAATTGGAATAGGCAGGTGGCCACTAATATCCACCTAATCAGTGCTCCCCACTTAGGAAGCAATGGTCCCCATTGCGTTCAGTGCCTCCATGAGATGGGGAATTGCTAAACTTGGTCCCTAGTGAGCCAATTGCCTTGGTGTAGGAGTTGGTGAGCTTTGACAACCCGATACAATTTGATCTTCTACTAGTGATTTTTCTTGATCTATGTGTCCATGATCCTTTCAGTTGTGGCATATTCCATGTAGTCTGAGTTTAATGTTGTTGGTGTAATGGTAGAAACTATGGTCAAAGGTGGTCCATATTCAACACTGGATACAAGCCAAGGAATGGTGGGATGCTGATCTTGAAAGCATTGTCCCATTCAACCTTAGTGATTGTGTAAGGCCCATATCGGAGTAGGAGAAGTTTGTGGTGGGGACCAACGAGGCACTCCTTCTGCAGATGTAACCAAACTTTGTCGCCCACCTGGAACTTGTGTGGCACTTTATCTTGATCATGACACTGCCTGTACTTAGCAATGGCTCTGTCTAATATTTCATGGACCTACTGCTGGATATAATGAATGCACTTAATGAAGCTATTATCCCTGTCATCTTCAAAATAGACATGAGCCGAATCTTCCTGAGTAGCTCCAACGGTATGGCCATAGCAATGGGACATAGTGGCCGGAATCCCTACCTGACTTGAAAGGGGCTATTGCTAGTTGAGTTATGGAGAGCTTTATTATAGCTATGTTGGACATAGCGAAGGCTTTCATCCCATGTTTGCGGATTCTTCGAGTTGTACATACGCAGAATGTGCATGATCGTCCTATTGATGACCTTTATTTGGCCATTAGTTTGGGGGTGGACAGTCATTGACTTAGTGAGCTTGCTATCCAACATCGACCAGATAATTGACAAAAATGTACTTAGGAACTTGTTGTCTTGAGCTGAGATAATATATTATGGGATCCCAAATTTTACCCACAGTCATTCAAAGAAGGGCTTAGCAGTGGGTTCCATCTTGATACACTTCTTGCCAGTGCTAGAAGGGCCATCAAAGAGAATCTGTCAACGACCACAAAAATGGCGATGGTGCCATGCTTAGTAGAAGGAATTCATGACATATAATCCATGGAGATGGATTCCCAAGGTTGACAAGGAGTAGGAAGAGGAGTATATATGCCTTGCTTCTTAATGGTCAGTTTGTCAATGGTGCAGGAAGTGTGGGATCTGATGTACTTCACAACATCCTGTCGAAGGTTCTGCTAATAAAGATACTTTTGCAACACTACCATGCTTTATCTATCTCGAAATGTTAAGCGACCCTACCATAGTGCACCTCAAATAATATTGGCACACTTTCTTGAAGGAACACATATGTGTCCCAGGTGGCATAATAGTCCAGCCTGGAGGTGAAAATTTCAAGCCTTCTTACCTTACAGGAGTGTCCGGTATGTTGTACTGAATTCTCAATCTCTATTGTAAATACATGGCCACCCCGTAGTCTCGTGCCCACAAGAGTCAAGCACAGTGGTCAGTTCCATAACGGTGGTTGGCCGAGGTAGTAAGAAAAATTGTTGTGCTTCCCTTTTTGTACTTAATGTTCAAATGGAACTGTTGCAGGTCTGTGGAACATTTCTGATGGTGATTTTTCTACACTTCCCTTGTGTCTATATGAACTACAGGGGTTGGTGGCATGCATGGATGACCATTTCCTTCCCCAAAATGTAATGCTTCCACTGTCGGTAGGCTTGCACAATGGAATACATCTCTTTGTCATAGGTGGGATACTTTCGGGCTATTTCTGAAAGTGTCTCATCGTGATATGCCACAGGATGCCCATGTGAGTAAGAACTGCGCCAATAGCATAGTCAGAGGTATCTTTCTTGATCTTAAATGGTTGCTGTAGGTCTGGTAATGTGAACACTAGTGTAGAGTAGAGGCGATGCTTCAAATCGTAAAATGCATTCTGTTATGATACAAACCAAAATAATTCCGCTTTCACTCTGCCCTAGGTGACTTGACTTAAATTCCAAGTGATATGAGCCAACCCCAACATGATCCTACGATAGAAATTGGCAAGATCTAGAAAGTTGCAGATCTCTGTTAGAGTGGTTGGTTCTGGCCAATCCCGAATGAATTATATCTTGGTTGGTTCCATATGCACACCCTTCTTATCAATGATGTACCTGAGATATTGAACCTAGGTCATGCAAAAAGTGTAGGGTTTGAAGGAACTGACAAATATGGTGGAGGTTCTCTTCCCAACTCTAGCTGAAGATTAAGATGTCATCTAAATACACCACCACGAATGAATTGGAGAAGGCTCACAATATGTTGTTCAACAATCTCATGAATATTGTGGGGGTATTCATCAACCTGAGAGACATGACCAACCATTCGAAAAGGCCCTCCTTGGATTTGAAAGAAGCCTTCCACACATCAGAGGGTTCGGTAGGCACCTGGTGATAACCAAACTTCAAGTCCATCTTGCTGAAATATTTGGCCCCCTTGAGCTAATCTAAAAGGTCATCAATTCATGGGATTAGGTACCTATTCTAAACAGTGATATTTTTTAGCACCTGCCAGTTAATACAAAATCTTTCGGTCCTATCCTTCTTTTGTACCAATACAATCAGGCTCCCACGGGGTGATGATCAGGGCCCAATGTGCCCTTTCTACAACAACTCCTAAATCTACCACTTGAGCTCATCATCCACTAAAACTGAGTGTCGATAGATTGGTCCATTTGGTGGCATTGTGCCTTGGTTCATATCGATGGATTGCTTGACCTAGCAGTGCAGAGGTACCTCTCTAGGTGAGGAAAAAATGTTCCTGTGCTCCTGCATGACCTTATCCATCTAATGTGATTGTGTAGAGGAGCCCTAGTTTGAAGCCATGGCCGCAATATTATTCTTGCCCTGAGGGCGCATCATAAGGAAAAAAATTTGTTGGTCTGGGAAATGACCTTATTGCATTTCTTTGTAGTGATCAAAGAGATGGCAGTAGGTGAGTCTACCTTCAGTATCCTATACAAATTATTTCCCAAAGGAATAATCATGGAGCAGGTTCTAGACTCATATACAACATGTCGCTTCCATAAGTATGGTATTCCTAATAATACATCACAAACTTTAAGAGGATCATCATCACACAGTACCTCATCCATTAAGGGAATGATGTTGTAGGGAAGGTGGCACTCCTGGCTAACATGGAGATCACATCCTTAGTTAAGCCACCCGATTGTGTATGGCTGTAGATGTTTTGTAGCCAATAGGCCCAACCGCTTCATGACCTCTTCTAAAATGAGGTTCTTTTAGCTTCCACTGTTGACAATGATCTGCAGCAGAGAACCCTTCACCCACATTTGTTACTGGAAGAGGCATTCCCCCTCCTTTGGATCTTCAGGTTCATTCTTCTAGATTCTAATTGTGACCATGGTGGCACTTAGATCCATGTCAATGACATGCTTCCCCTTTTCATTCCCTTGTCAGGTTCCAACTCAGAGTTGGAGCATGCATCTAATTCAAAAGCCTTCAGCTCAACCACCAGTGACTTCTTGACCCGACACTCACACGTGTTCTGAGTGGAGATCTTATGGAACTCAAACCATTTTCTAGTGTCCTTCTTTGTCTTCGGGGTTTTGTTCTTTGCTTGCGGCTTCAACGGATTGTCCTGGGTCACACCACCTTGGCTTTGTCCTTTTCTTTATGGTTTGAGGGCACCTTTTCCTTGCTTCTCATTTGCAGATCCAAAGTCTTGCTTCTTTATTTAAACTTCTTCTCAGTCTTGAAGGTGTATCAAATGTCATGTAGAGAAAGGTGATGTCCAACAACTCCATCTCATATTGAAGGTACTTGTGTAGACAGTTGTAGTACTTAAGTACCAAATGTTGCTCAATATGCTTGATACCAAACTTTGTGTGAAGGGTATGGAAAACATTTGTAAACTCTGGCACATATTGGTCCCTTCCTTGCCATAGCTTCATCCACTTTATGTATTTATCTTCGTACCTCTCGACAAGGTAATATTTTTCCTTCATGGCGTCACGAAAATAAGTCCAAGTGGGTGTGGATGAAAATAGTGAAGATTTCCATTCGTCCTTTTGTTCATAGTAGGTTTCCCACCAGTCCTTGACATGTGGAGCGGCTTTGAGAAGTGAAAAAGTATTTTTTTTTCCAATTGGAAATGTCATAAACTGAAAAATAGCGTTCCGGCAGATTTAACCATTTATCTATGGTGTTTGCATCTATATGGCCCTCAAATATAGGAATATCAAAGTTAACTTGTACCTTAAAATTAGGTGCACCTCCGTATTAGCTTTTGGATGAATATGTGTCATATGTGGGTAGTCGTCGAAGGACCTGGGAAAAGTTATCCATTATTGTTTTCCTTTGTCACTCGAGGGCTCCCTCGAGAATTATTTTTAAAGGATCTCCTGTCCCCTCATCTTTTATTTCTTCCACCATTGGAGGTCATCAGGTTTCGTGAGGTTGGTCTTGCAAAGTTTCAACCAGATATAGATCTAACTCCTTATACCCTAACCTGGTTTGGGACATGCAAAGAAACATAGAGCAAGAGAAGACCACCCTAAAACTGTCATTTAGAGCCTTAAAACAACTCCAAAATTTCAAGACCCAAAAATAGTAAATTGTGCTACAATTAAGGAAACAAAAAAAATAAAATAGATAGTTTTGGGAGTCCAAGTGGAATATGCAGGTGGCCACCAATATCATCCTAGATCATTCCTCCTCCCTTAGGAAGAAATGGTCCCCATTGCATTGAGTGCCTTCATGAGATGGGGAAACTTTTGTTGAACTTGGTCCCTGGTGAGCCACTTCCCTTAGTGCAGGAGTTGGCTAGCTTTGACAACCTTATACAATTAGATCTTCTACTAGCGAGTGTTTTTAATTTGTGTGACCATGATCTAATCAATTGTGGCTTGTTCCATGCACTTTAGGTTTAACTCTATTGGTTTTAGTTGTTCTGCAATGTCTGATGTGTCTAGTAAGGTCGAAGGTGATCCATATTGAACACTAGGTGGAGGCCAATGAATGGTGGGGTGGTGAGCTCAAAAGCATTTCCCCTACAACCTTAGTGATGGTGTAATGCCCATATTGGAGTGCACGAAGCTTTCGGTGGGGCCCAGCGAGGTGCTCCTTCGGCAAATGTAACCAAATTTTGTTTCCCTCCTAGAACTTGTGTGGCACTCAATGTTGATCATGGAGCTACTTGTACTTAGCATTGGCTCTATCCAATATGTCATGGACCTTCTTGCAGATGTCTTAAATGCACTCAATGAAGTTGTTAGTCATGTCAGCTTCAAACTAGACATGAGTCGAATCTTCCTGAGTAGCTACAAACGTTATGGCCACATCCATCGGATGGAATCCCAACCCCACCTGAAAAGGGTTGTGGTGAGTTGAGCTATGGAAATATTTGTTGTAGCTATGTTGGACATAGGGGAGGCTTTCATCCCATGTGTGTGGATGCTCCTAGTTGTACATACGCAAAATGTGTACGATCATACTATTGACAAGCTCTATTTAGCCATCAGTTTGGGGGTGGAATGTCAAGGACTTATTGAGCTTTGTATCCAATGTCAACCAGAGACTTGACCAAAATGTAATTAGGAACCTCATGTCCCGATCTAAGATAATAGATTGTGGGATCCCAAAATATGCCCACACTCATTCAAAGAAGAACTTAGTAGTGGATTATGTCGTGATATTATTCTTATAGGCCATCAGAGTGGCCAACTTAGAGAATCTGTTGAGGATCATGAAAAAGCAGTAGGTGCCATGCTTAGTAGAAGGAAGGGCAGACATTTAATCTATGGATATGGATTTCAAGGGTCAACTAGGGATAGGAAGAGAAGTATATATTCCTTAATTCTTGATGGTTGGTTTGGCAATATCACAAGCAAATCTTGATCTGATATACTTCCCAATATCTTATTGAAGGTTTGGCCAATAAAAATTCTTTTGCAGTACTGCCACTGTTTTCTCTACCCGAAATGTCTAATGACCCGACTATAATGCACCTCCCGAATCATCTTGGTATGCTCCCTTGAACGAGCACATATCTGTTCTAGGTGGCATAACGGTGCATCTTAGAGGTGAAGATTTGGAACTTTCTTACCATCAAGGAGTGTCTAGTATGTGCTACCGAATTTTGGATTGCTCTTTTAAATATGCATCCACCCAATAGTCTCGTGCCCACAAGAGTTGACCATAGTGGTCAACACCATAAGCGGTCATCGTTTCAGGAAGTCTACAACATTGTTGGTGTTTTTGTTTTATACTTAATGTAAAAATGGCACTGTTATAGGTATGTGGACCATTTCTAATGGCAATCATTTTACAACTTCCCTTGTATCCGTATGACCTGCAGGGGTCAGTGGTCTATGTGGATAATTTTTTCCTTCCCCTAAATGTAATGCTTCCATTTTCGGCAGGCCTACACAATGGAATACATATTTTTTTCATTGGTGAGATACTTTCAGATTGTTTCTGAAAGTGTCTAACTTTTATATGCCACTGGATGTCCCTTCTAAGTTAGATCCACAACAATAGCATAGTCGAAAGCATCTGTCTCGATCTTAAATGGCTGTTGTAGGTATGGTAATGTGAGAATTGGTACAGAGTAGAGGCGATGTTTCAACTTGGAAAATGCATTTTCTTTGGATTCATACCAAAATAACTTTTCTTTCCCTCTACCCTTGGTGACTTGACTTGAAGGCCAAGTGATATGAGAGAACCCCAACATGAATTTGTGATAGAAATTGGCAAGACCCATAAATCTGTGGAGCTCTATTAGAGTGGTCAAGGTTGGCCAATCCCGAATGACTTGTATCTTATTTAGGTCAACATGGGCACCCTTATCATCAATTATTTACCCCAGATATTGAACATGGGCCATTCCAAAAGTGCATTTCCCTAAATTGCACACAACTTGTGTTGTCGCAGGATTTGGGGGACCTGTCGAATATGGTGGAGGTTATTTTCCAAACTTTGGTTGAAGGTGAATATGTCATCTAAATACACCACCATGAATGCAATGGTGAAGGGTCACAAGGTTTCGTCCATCAATCTCATGAAGTTTGCGAGGAATTTGTTAACCCGAAAGGCATGACCAACCTTTTGAAAATGCCCTCCTTATATTTGAAGGTAGTTTTCCACACATTAGAGGCTTCAAAAGGAACCTAGTGATAATTGGAATTCAAGTAAATATTTTTGAAATATTTTACCCGATTGAGATGATTAAAAAGGTCATCAATCCATGGGATTTGGTACCTATTCCAGACAATGATCTTTTTCAATGCCCACTGGTTAATACAAAGTCTCGAGGTCTCATCGTTATTTTGTACCAATACAATCTGGCTGCCACAACGTGATGATATTGGCCTAATTTTCCCTTTCTCCAACAGCTCCTGAATCCACCTCTTAATCTCATTGTTCTCCAAAATAGAACGTCGATAGATCAGTCCATTGGGAAATGGAATGCTCGGGGTCATATCGATAGAGTGCTTGAGCCAAGATTGCAAAGGTACCCTTGTAGGTGAGGAAAAAATGTCCCTGTAATCCTCGATGACTTTGTCCATCTGTTCCTACTATGTGGAGGAGCCCTCTCTAGAAGCTGTGGTTATAACTATCTTCTTGCCCTGTTCATGAATAATAAGGAAAACAAATTTCCTGGTGTGGGAAATGATCATACTACACTTCTTTTCTATGATCAAAGAGATGGCGATAGGTTGGGATACCTTTGGTATCCTGTACATGTTATCACCCAAAGTAATAATCAAAGAGTGAGGTATAGACTTATATATAACATGTCGCTTCAACAAGTATGGTGGTCCTAATAATACATCACAAACACAAATAGGAGAAACATCAAACAGTACCTCATCCATGAAGGGCTTGATGTTGTAGGGAAGGTGACACTACTTGCTGACATGGAGATCTCACCCTTGGTGAAGGCACTCAATGGTGTATGATTGCAGATTTGTTGTAGTCTATAGGCCTAGTCGCTTCATGACCTCTGATGAAATGAGGTTCTTTGGGCTCCCTCTTTCCACAATGAACTGCAGTGAAGAACCCTTCACCCACATTTGTCAGTGGAAGAGGCATTTCCCTTCCCCTGTATCTTAGGCTCATTCTTCTCAATCCTAGTTGTGGCCATGGTGGCACTGGGCTCTGCATAAATGATCTATTTCCCTTTGTATTTCCCTTTATTGGGTTCTGACTCATCATCAAAACATGCATCTGATTTGGAAGACTTAAGCTCAGCTGCTAGTGACTGCTTGACATGACACTCACCTGTGTTGTGAGTGGATCTCTTATGGAACTCACACCTTTTTCCCGTGTCCTTATTTGTCTTCATAGTGTTTTTCTTTTATTGCAGCTTCAGCTGGTTGTGCTAGGTTGCCTCACCTTGCCTCTTTTCTTTGCTCTATGGTTTGGGGGTGCCTTTTCCTCACTTCTGATTCGTAGATCAAAAGTCTCCATTTCCCTATTTAAACTTCTTCTCAATTTTGACACCATATCAGTAAGTCGTGCCAAGAGAGGAAATGTCCAGGAACTCCATATCATCTTGGATGTACTTGTGTTGACAATTGTGGTAGTTGAGTACCAAATTCCACTTAGAATCCTTGATACCTAACTTCGTGCGAAGGGTATGGAAAAAATTTGTAAACTCTGGCACATCTTGCTCCCTTCCCTACCATAGTGTGGTCCACTTTATGTATTTATCTTCATAGCTTCTGACAGGGTAATATTATTCCTTGATGGCATCTCAGAAAGAATTCCAGGTGGGTGCGGCTAGAAATGGTGAGGACTCCCTCTCATCCTTTTGTCCATGGTAGTTTTACCACCAATCCTTAATGTGTGGGGCGACTTTGAGAAGTGCAGCAGTAATTTTTTCCCTCTTGGAAAAGTCATGAATTTAACAATACCCTTCCAATAGACTTAACCATTTATCTATTTCGTTTTCATCTATATGACCCTAAAAATGGGAATAGCAAAGTTATCTTGTACCTTAAAAGGAGTGGCACCTCCAGAGTGGTTGCATATGGGAAAATTTATCCATCATTGCATTCCATTGTCACTTGAGGGCTTCCTTGAGTAGTATTCTGAAAGGATATCATGCCCCCTTGTCTTTATTTTCTTCCACCATGTGATGTTGTTGGGTTTTCTGAGGTTGTTCTTGCAAAGTTTCAGCCAAATCGAGCCCTAACATCTTAACCCCTACCCTACCTCGGCACATGCAAAGAAACACAGAGAAAGAGAAGACCGTTGTCATACCACTGCTATGAACTTATGTAGGAATCCAAAAAAATATAGAAATAGCCATATACAGAGAGATGCAATAGAAATAAAACTTCATTTCAATAATATCAAAGAACTAAAATATGCTTATATATGGAAATGAAATGAACTAACTTAGGCAATGGTAGCTTATCTATGAGAAGAGATGTGGTGGCTACATGCCTCTGAATTGTGTTACAATGAGGCTCAAAGGCATATTTAGTATGGAGAAAAAATGGAAAACCCTAAACATCCAAAAACCTAACCCTATAAGATGAAGCATCAAAATTGTGGGCTATGTTTGGGTAAATTGGTACATAAACTTCTCGTGGTTGTAACTTTTCCATACAGTCTCTTTTTGGCTATCATAATCATGGTTTAGAATATCTCGAAGAGAAGGCCGAAAACGTAGTTTGGGGTTTTTTTTGGTCTCTCTGGTTTCTCTAAAAAGATTGTTTAGGCACTAAAAATGACTCTAGAAGTTCATGACCCAGGTGGAATAAGCAGGTGGGAACCAATATCCAGCTGGATCGGTCCTCCCCCCTTAGGAAGTAATGGAACCCATTGCATTAGGGCCTCCATGAGATGGGGAAAATTTTATTAAACTTCATCCCTACTCATCCACTTGTCTCCGTTTAGGAGTTGGCTGACTTTGACAACTTGATACAATTGGATCTTCTACTAGTGAGTGTTCTTGATCTGTGTGTCCATGATCTAGTCAGTTGTCTCATGTTCCGTGTAGTCCGGGTTTAACTTTGTTTTTGTGAGTTGTTTTGCAATATCTGATGTGTCAAATAATGGTGGAAAGTATGGTTGAATGTGGTCCATATTGAACAATGGGTGCAGGCCAAGGAATAGTGGGATGTTTAGATCAAAAGAATTTTCACTTACAACCTTAGTGATGGTTTAAGGACCATATCAGAGCATGAAAATTTTGTGGTAGGGCCTAGAAAGGCACTCCTTTGGTAGAAGTAAGCAAACTTTGTCACCCACCTAGAACTTGGGCGGCACTCGATGTCGATCATGACACTGCTTGTACTTAGCATTGGATTTCTCCAATATCTCATGGACCTGCTGGCATATGTGATGAATGCACTAAATGAAGCTATTAGCCATTTCAAATTTAGACTGGACATGAGTTGAATCTGTTTGACTAGCTACAAATGTTATGGCCACATCAATCAGACATAGTGGCTGGAATACCAACCCCACCTGAAAGGGGTTGTGGCTAGTTGAGCTATGGGGAGCTCTATTGTAGTGTTGTTCGACATAGGGGAGACTTTCATCTCATGTACGTGGATGATTTGAGTTGTACATATGTCGAATGTGTACAATCATCATGTTGATGACCTGTATTTGACCATCAGTTTGGGGATGGAAAGTCGTGGACATAGTGAGTTTGGTATCCAACATCAACCAAAGACTTGAAAAAAATGTATTTAGGAACATATTGTCCTAATCTAAGATAATGGATTTTGGGATCACAAAATGTATCCCCACTCCTTCAAAGATTAGCTTAGCAATGGCTTCTTCCATGATACTCTTCTTGCAGGTTGCGAGAATGGCCATCTTAGAGAATCTTTCAACGAAAATGAAAACATAGTTGGTTCCATGCTTAGTAGTAGGAAGATGAGTATAGAGCCCTTGCTTATTGATGGTTAGTTTTGCAATGGCACAGGCAGTGCAGGATCTGATGTACTTCCCAAAATTTTGTCAAAGGTTCAGCCAATAAAAATACTTCTGCAATACTGCCACTATTTTCTCTACCCTGAAATGTCCAGCGACCCGACTATAGTGTGCCTCCCAAATCATCTTGGCACATTTTCTTGAACGAACAAATATGTGTTCAAGGTGGCATAACAGTGCATCTTGGAGGTAAAAATTGGGAAATTCCTTACCTTCGAGGAGTGTCTGGTATGTGCTATCGAATTCTAGATTTCTTTTGCAAAGATGCGGCCACCACGTAGTCTCGTGCCCACAAGAGTCGAGCACAGTGATGACCATCACGACTGGTAGTCTTTTGAGGCTATCTACAAAAATTTTGGTGCTTCCCTTATTATACTTAATGTTCAAATGAAATTGTTGCAAGTATGTGGAGAATTTCCGATGACAATCATTCTGCAACTTCCCTTGTGTCTGTATGAACTATAGGGGTCGGTGGTCTGTGTGGATGACTATTTCCTTCCTGAGAATGTAACGCTTCCATTGTTGACAAGACTTCACAATTGAATACATCTCTTTGTCATAGGTGGGATACTTTTGGACAATGTGTGAAATTGTCTCATTGTGATATGCCACTCAATGCCCCTGTTGAATAATAAACACACCAATAGCATAGTTAGAGGCATCTTTTCTTGATCTCAAATTGTTGTTGCAGTTCTGGTAATGTGAGAAATGGTGTAGAGTAGATGGAACTCTTCAACTCAGAAAAAACCTTCTTTTGGGATTCAGACTAAAATAAATTTTCTTTCGCTCCGCTCTTTGTGACTTGACTTAAAGGCCAAGTTATACGAGAGAATCCCACATGAACCTGTGAGAGAAATTGGCAAGACCTAGAAATATGTGGAGTTCTAATAGAGTAGTTGGGGCTGGAAAATCCTGAATGACTTGTATCTTGGTTACATCCACATGCACACCCTTCTTATCAATGATGTATCCCAGATATTGAATCTGCGTAATGCCAAAAGTGAATTTCTCCAAATTGGCACACAACTTGTGTTGTCACAGGGTTTGAAGGACCTCTCGAATATGGTGGAGGTTTTCTTCCCAACTCTAGCTGAAGATTAGGGTGTCATTGTTACCGGGAATAGTGTCCACTCGGATGCTTCTATTCCCACTAAGATGGGTGGCTATCTTAGAAACAAACAATCAAAGTCTACTATTGTTTTCTTTTATGAAAATAGACAAGAGGAGAACCAAGAAGACCAACCTGAGTCTTGCGCTTGATTTCCTCTCCTTCTTGATAGAGCTTCGCCGCTTCTTCTTCATCTGCCCAGCTTCAAAAAAAACCTATGGAATCACAGCAACATACTACTATCGAAGAAACAAAGATCTAAATTCATAAATAATACAGGATCAAATGTGTATTAACCATATAAATGCACATATAAACAAATACACAAGAATATGGAAGAAAACAAGAATAGCTTTATTAAGATGAAAAGTAGAAAGAGGATTACAACCATATGCTCTGACCCAGCATCATCCTCCAGCTAGGAAGCCCTTCTTCACCTCAAGCAAAGCTTAGATCACCCAACACTATGAATGTACACTAGAAAACCAACAACACTTCTCTATAATATACAAAATTCCAGCCTCTGGATCTCTGTGATGAGGGATCCATATATAGATGATTAGAGTGAGGTGAGTCATCTTCTGGGATCTTAATTAGTGTCCTCTCTCTGATAGTTCCTACTTCCACTTGGAGAATGATGATCTCTTACTCATCCCTGGTCGAAAATAGAGAGGTAAGTGTCAGAGGGGAAGCTTTTGGAAGATTCCATGATCTTCCACCTCACATTTTTGTCCCTGCCATTTGTACATTCCCG
>APFE031676827.1:0-24817 GCA_000404065.3 Pinus taeda | reverse complement strand
AATGGCCTTATCCTAAAAAAGTTCTTCAATTGAGAAGGTAACCCCTTCTCCCCTTTTTGTTTCTATAGAATTTTTTATTTTGTAGGTTTTAGGAAATAAAGTTTAAAGGTATATTCCATTGACCTTTCACTATATTTGAAAAAGTTGTCTCATAGAAATATCATGAATATTTGCTTTCAAGTAATAGAACTTTCAACCAAAAGGGATAATTTTGGGAAATTAGGTATCATTGTATTCTGAAATCACAAATTAAGTTTGATCAGTTCCTCCTTAGAGCATAAAAGTAATGAGAGTCATTTTCTGTTTTCAAACTGGTCCCAAAAGGTTATCAATATCAGAAATGGAAGTCAATTCAATATCAGCATCTTCCACTCTTAACCTGTCATCCATCAATTCTCAAAGAAGAGATTGTCCATCCCATTCATTAAAGATGATGATTTTTCAGAGTGTAATTCTAAAATATAAAGATATTAAAGATAAGAGGTCTTATTACAAGCCTGCTTACCACATTCATAGGGAAATAGTTTAGCTGACATTACCAATACTGCCCATCAAAACAGGGTAATGGCTTGAAATTTCAAGACAAGGAGTCTCATCACGAGCTAGCTTGTTCAGTTAAACTACTACCAGTGAGTGGCATTGTCAATAGCTGGCCACCAAACCAGGACAATGGCTTTTTATCCTTTCAATGACAGAAGAAAGAAAGATGAAAAAAATATGAAAGCATGTTTTAAATTCATTCTGATAATCACACTCTTAATTGGATGGGACAATGGACAATTACATGGTTAAAAGGTATCCTTGTCGAGACTATAAACGTTTGCTGGCAGCAGAGGCTCTACCTATGACAGGCGAGTTTACTATAAAAGCTGATTTGGAAGGATGTTTCCATTTTTATCATTATAAACCAACAAAGACCTATTTGAAACTTAAAATGTATCAATTTTAAATTAGCAAAAGGAGGAAGTTAACAAAATTACTTCTATGATATTCAGAATGCATAGATACCTAGTTATATCAGAATTTTCCTTTATAGTTGGAACTCTATTTTCAAAAACTTTTTAAAGTATTTTTTATTTTTCCAGAGATAACTGGTTCTTCCAGTGAATTGTCAATTGTTGTGCTTTGCAAACAACCCCCCATTTCATGTTATTTTCATACATAAAAAACATTAGAATGTGAAATGGGTCCCTTTGAAAATAAAATTGATATCAAAACTTTTACTTTATAAAAGTCTGATAATCAAAGGAGCGCTTTATGAATAAACCCTTTAAAAGCAATATCTATTTAAAAATGGAAATAAAGTGAATATTCGGTTATTGCGATAAAGCGATCGCAAGATCGCATATTGCAATAACATAAAGGATGCAACAAATGGCTAAAAGACTTTTCGCCAATGCGATATAGTGTTCAGCGATCGGCAATCGGAAATCCCCAAATGCACCACTAAAGCGCCCCATATCAAAGCCCCGATGCGATAAAGTTATCGGCAATCGGCACATCCCCTTGTTTTAAAACCATTGTGCATATGCCTTTCGCCGATGCGATATCGCAATCAGCGATCGGCGGGTCCCCTCGTTTCGTTCCTATTGCGCATATGCCTCTCGCCGATACGATATCGCAATCAGCAATCGACGATACTCAAAGCATTGTTAAAGCCAGTCATGCATACCCCCCCGATGCGATGCGATAAGGCACGGTTTTCAATAGAAAGCCGTTAAAGTGATTGGAAAGCCCGATTTAATGATATTTAAGGCATAATCACTCCCGCTCGGCCGCCAATACGCCCATTTCGTGCTTTAAAAGATCTTTCAACAAAATATTGGTATAATGGGCATTTATAAGGTGGCAGGCTCTATACGGTCACTTAATGGATCCATGTCCTAAGATCTGCCTATAGATTCTCTCCGCGCCGATTTTACAAAAGCAAAGTATATCAACGTTCATCTTTTCATTTGCTATCAACTGTGAGTTTTATTGCTATCTCTGTGTTACGCCAAAATTGCCTCTCTGTGCAGAATACAGTCTTACACAGGAATTCGGGCATGATGGGTAAAAACTCGAAGAAAGTTGCAGGTGTCTCCAATCCACCAGCTGCGGGACAAGCAGTAGTAAACAGCAAAAAGGGCCTAATATTCGACACCACATGTGCAGGCCTCGCCAGAGTAACTTGGCAAGGAAATTATGATTTGATAGAGGCCGAGAAACCAACGCAGACGGTAGAAGAAGCTACCGCGGATTCATTGAAGAAGTCAGAGTGCACTCTCAAGGATTTGACCGATTCCTTCCTCCATAGGATAGCGGCAAGGGAGCAAATTCTCCCATACACCAATGTCGTGAAATGGGCAATTGAAGAAATCCCCATCATAGACAGAACTTTCATCACGAAGGATGGGAGGATTTTTGGGTCATTTAAGCCAGAAGATCTGAGGCAAATGTATCATTTGCCTAACCCGGAGAAGATATATAATAGCGCCTTTTTGGAGAAATTCGCAAGCAAGAACGAGATTGAGTCCGAACCTATCAAGGACTGGAGGCAAAATCCAAATAAGCACAAGCATGAATCCTCCGGTAAGTACTCAGTCGACTCTTTATGTTCTCCTTATTGCTACGCCGGTATAATGATGTGTAGATTGTGGGGTTTGCACGACTCTGCCATTTTTACCATTGAAATGGTTCCTCTCATGGAGGCGGTAGTGAACAGCATGATTATGGATTGGGCTACCATCCTTTCGGATAAGCTAGCATTAGCTGTTAGTGACTTTAGGAACAAAACTAGAGTCACTGAGAGGAAAATTCCCCCGTTCTACTATAGTGCATATATCCTAGATACCTTGTGTTTTAATTCCGAATTCCCTATTCTTGGTTGGAGGTGGACCGCCCAGGACCCCTCGCCTATTCATATTTACCATCGCAAGATGTGGAAGTCATCCTATAAAAGTCACATGTATCAGATTTGTAATGGTTTCATGGTTCTTGTTTATTATTCAATTTTTGATAAGCCTATTCCAAGGATCTCCTACCTAGCCTCTCTTGACTTGCCAACAGTGGCTAGTTGGTTTGGTGAAGAGTATTTTACTTATGTTAGAGTCTTTGGCAGCCAAGCCAATCCTCATGTCCTCCCCTTATATGTCCCTGACAAACTGCTAGCAAGGGAAATTGCATACCAGATTACAGCTGAGAGTACCACACAGACTCTCAAAAAGGAGAAGAAAAGGGGTTGGCCTACTTTTCCCTTCAAATGTGGAGTCTTCACCCTGCATGATCTAAAACATGCGGAAAAAGAGGCTAAGAAGATTCAAGCTCTAAATCTTGCTACAATTCCGAATAGAGCATTTGACCCAAAGCGAACTGCATATGCCGCTTTGGAGCATGCCAAATTAGCAACAATTGATCATAAAGAAGATATGTTTGATGATGTTTTCTCCTCAGCCGAATTGATAGGTCAAGCCAAAGAACTTGCCAAGATGCGATACAACGATGAAGGGTTAATTGAGTTTAATAAACTCAGAGAGCAGAGGTTGCAAACTCTACCTCTAGATTTATTAATGCCAACCCAAGCAGCATCATCAAGCGAGCCTGGCCAACAACAGACAAAGGAACCTCCTGATACAATGAAGGCCAATAATAATGAGCAGGAGGAGCAACAAAAGAAAGACCAAGGGGAGAAGCTGAAGAAAGAACAACAAGAGCGCTTAAGGAAAGAGCAGGAAGAGCGCTCAAAGAAAGAGCAGGAAGAGTGCTCAAAGAAAGAAGAGGAAGATAGACAACGCAAAGAGCAGGAGGAAAACCAGCAAAGAGAGCAGGCAGAGATGCGGCAGAAGGAATAGGAGCAACAAGAAAAGGAAAAACAAGAACAATTGCTAAAGGAGTCTCAGTCTAAACAAACCACCACCGATACTAACATGGGTGCTATCACAGACCCTGAACTGCAAAAGGAATGGCAGCAGTTCAACACCATTATCAGTGGAGGAAAAGAATCACAGAGTACTGATACTCCTAAAACCAGCAGTGTACAGGATGATACCTCATCTCAGGTTCTGAGCGGAACTAGCGGCCCACCTAAAACTAAGGATGTGGAAATAATTCCGGAAGGTCCTAGCGACCAAATCACTCTACAAGTAGAAGATATTCCTCCATTGGATGTCTTCTATAGCCCAAGGCACAGAGCAGTGGTCAAACAATCAAGAAAGAGACGAAGGCTTGATCAACCTTCTATCTTTCCAGAACAAACGGTCATGGGCAATGTAGTGTGGAAGGAGAAACTGGATCCCTCTGATGATCTAACTAAATTGTCACAGTACGCTGGAGCTTATTCAACTGCAACTATCGACAAGGCATCGGAGGTAATTCTTCTATTAAAGACTAAAGACCAGGAAATCTCCACGTTGCAAACAGAATTAGCTGATATAAAACAGAGGGTAATACAAGCCGAGGAACAATTAGCAGAACAACAACAGAGGACAGCGCGTGCAGGCGAACAGTTAGTGGAGCAACAGCAAATAAATAGCCAATTGACTCAGCAATGGGAGGAAGAGAAACAGAGGATTAATCAGGCAGCGATTCAGAAACAAAATGAATTGATGGAGGCTTTGGAGCAATTAAAAGTGGTGAATGAGCAATTATTAAAAACCAAGGATGAGCATATCGCTCAAATTACAGCGCAGCTAGAGAATATCAAAGGAGATTCGCAGATAATGGAATTCAGAAAAGAGGCGATGTTGATCAACAATGCGCTTATAGCGCAAGTTAAAATCTTGGCTCAATA
The DNA here is from genome assembly GCA_000404065.3 of Pinus taeda. Lineage (NCBI taxonomy): Eukaryota > Viridiplantae > Streptophyta > Pinopsida > Pinales > Pinaceae > Pinus > Pinus taeda. Next base: position 20,049 of record APFE031676827.1, on the reverse strand, counting down.
TCTCTCTCAAGTGGAACCACTCTGCGAATTAACTACAACTGTAAATGAGCAGGTAGAAAAGGCAAGGGATGACTTAAATCAAGCCGATGAAGCTAATGCAGCACACCTCGAATGGCAAGATTCGAAATCGGGAAAAGCCTCCAATTTTCCAAGAATAGTTGAGGTTCATAAGGATATACTGTTCACAGAGTGACACACACAGGTGTTAAAAGCAGAAAGAGCAGCTTCAAGGTGTAGATTGACTTCTAACAATTTGATTGATCTAGTTAACGATACACTCTACATAGCAAACATGATTTCCAAGTGTACACCTGGAAAGGTTACTACCACGAATACATTGGAGCAAACGTGTTATCCAGAGTTAGAAAGCAGAGGAAGGTTAATCGCCGGGGTTAACAGTTTAAACATGGAAACATATTGGCACTTCCTAGTCAAGCCTCATGAACAAAGAGGCGCCCTCAAATGCTTAACCGATGCCATTCAATGTATGATCCCCGACATCCATGACGCCACCTACGCTGCCCAGCTCAGTTCGCGGCTCAACAAACCTCCTGAAATTGAGCCAATGCTTGCCATCAATCAACTCAGGTTCAAAGGAAAGCAACCGACAGAATGAATCATCCTCCAGCTCCTCAGATCGCCAGCAGAAATAGCAACAAGAAGTTATTGATATCAGCTTAGTTAGCATTTCTGTTTTATAGATATTTAGATTAGCATAGTATTTATAGACCCTTTCATGTTTTTAGAAAGGGTCGTAAAATTTTGTAATAGACTTAACAGACTGAAGTTTGCACTATTTTGCTTCAGCCTTTATTCTTTTATGAAACTCGACCAGTCGCTTTTACTTTAATGGAGAAATTTCTTGATACAATTGTGCACTATTGTCATTGATTGAGGAATGTTTATGCATTAAGGGAAGAGCCACACATAGCGATTGATATCTGGGAGTGGCATACAGCTCAAATGGTATTTCTATCTTTGTCTGAAGTCATTCTGTGTATGTGAATTGTTATGTAATTATTTTGCTATCGTTGATTGTATGCATGCGCTATAACAACAAATCTTATTCATTCTACTATTGGGTGTTTATATGATATGCCTTTAATTTCAATCATGTATATGTTAATGGTATGAATGTGTAAAGTGTAGTAATATCGCTTCAATCGCTGCGCTTAACTATTTAAGCACAACAATCTTAAATAATTCAATATCTATGTCTTAAAGATACAATCATCTATATGTTTATCTTTTAGATATAGAGCATCAAAAGCTACGATTTAGAGCTCAATAGATTCCCGGGATAGTTTCATTTATTTATATTTTTGTCAATAGTATCAGTCTTTCGCCTATCACTAGTGTTATTTATAAAGCATTCACTCATCCCATTTTATCTATTGCTGGGAAACTGGTCCCATTATCCCCAGTTGGAGCCACTATCCCAAACGGAAAAGGAGCTGTACTAAGGTCCGGACCGGTTGGTTTCCCCAATGTTGTTGCAGCGATTTTCGAGGCATCAACAGTGTCTTGGATAGTTGCTTGCATATCCGACTTGGATTCTCCTAGCCATAAATTTATTATCCTTACAAGTATTTTAATTTTGGATTCCCAAAAATGAATCATGTTTTCCTCTACGCAAGGGAGCCATGAAGAGGAAAATAAGTCATGAAATTTTGGTGACAAGAATGAGAGAGAGGAATATCAAAAGGGAATTGGGTCATAATTAGCCTGGAAGGAGAGAGTCGCTTAATAGGGAAATGGTTTGATCCATTCTAGCAGAGGATGGAGGAGTGAAGGTAAATATTAAGTGTTAAGAAACCATAAGAGGCTAGTACGCAATCTAGTCTTGTAGCAATATGACCTGGTCTAAGTATTTTATTATTCAAGGTCTATTGAAATCTTCGAAGTTTGATGTCTAACAGATGGAGGTGACTTATAAAGTCCTCCATATTTTATTGGAAATGGTCAAAGGTAATGAATCCCCTCTTTTTCTCTATAGGATGGAAGGTGGAATTGAGTTCCATCCAAATATGCAATTGGAGTCATATTCAAAGAATTTAAGGCCCATGAGGGATTTCTAGTAGTATTTTTTTCTTTGAAATGAATACGAATATATACCTTGATCATAGAACATAATTGGTTTGATGTGAGGACCCATAAATAAGTAGAAAGAAAGTAAGTTGCCTTGAAGGATTTTAGAAGTTGGAGTTAATTAGGATCCTACAGAGTGCATAATCCTCTTAAGGCTCCCCTAGAGTTCATAAAGGAGATTTCATTGTTGTTCTAGATCTTTCTATGCCTTGCTAAGATCTATCTGATGGGCCTCTAAATAAGGCATAAATTAAGGCCCATGCCTATGAACTAAACATAAATTAAGGTCCATATAACTATCCATCAACACATTAAACCTCTCTTTTTGCATTAGATCATGTATTTTTAACTTTAATATATTCATTAGGAAAGTTTATGAATAATTTCATATTTGTGCCTAATATTATTTATTTTTGTGGAATATTATGAGAATATTGGGTAGATTATGAAGATTTGGAGGAGGAGATAATTTAGGTACTTTCTCCCCACTCTAGGAGGATCAATATTAAATAATAAACCAACAAGATATTATGGAATTATGGCATAGATTGTGTAACTCCAATGATTGAGAAAATCTAGGAATGTGTTCCCTGCCATTTAATGCAGATTCCAAGTATTGGGAACCAGATCCACTAATCAAGGGATTTTGGTTGGGAAAGCTTCCTCCTTTCATGGGGAATGATTCAAAATAATTTTTCATATGTACCAAGTAGAATTTTCCTCTAGAGGTAGATTTTACTAGTCTTCTTATGGAGAGATCTCATATTTTTGCAACTCCATTGTATTTTCTTGCAGGGATGTAATTGTATTGATGAAAATGATGAAGATTGGTTCCATGTTTAGCTTCTAAGCCTTGGTCTCCTCCATAGGACTCTGATTTTCCTTTGGCTTGGCCATCCTAGGAGCCTTAGATCCCTTTTGTATCATTTTCTTTTCTTCTTGTCACTTCTTATTCACATTCATCTCTTGTTTGTGTTTCTTTCCATTTATGCATTTAGTATTAATGATTTCTTATTGTAGGATTGGGTTAAATGGTTGACATAAATTCTTTTGCAGGATCAAAAGAATCATTTAATCCTTGGAAAATATTTGGAAGGTCATAGTAATCTTTGAGCTACTTGGAATAGTCTTCTTATTCCCAAATCTAGATTTGTGGAACTTCTTTGTGGCAACTAGTAGCACATTTATGCTATTTTTTAGAGCATGCTAATGAGCTTTAATCAAGTTTGTTCCACTTGAATTAGATTAAAAGAAATTTTGTTTAATAAAAAAATAACCTCATTTCATTTTCACTTGATTAAGTTAGGAATTTGATAGATTTGCTAGCTCACTAGTTCTCGAATTTCTGATTTTTAGACTAGTAATTTTCCCGTTATTTAATAAATCTTTCCCATGTATAGATGAATTTGTGGATAGATTCAAACAATAATGTGTGTTGTTTCAGGAGCTTCTACATTGCAAGGAGACCTCATCTCGTTTGCTTCATCCAAGCCTCATCCACCCATGTCGCCAAAATCCACTAAAATCTCAATCTGAATTCTTGTTTTATATGCAAAATTTGCTATTTCCATTGAGAAAATCTACCCATCTTGAAGCCCTTGCTTGAGTTATGGGTAGTTTCCACCACCTCCATGCCTTATTATTCCATTATCCACGTTTCCCAAGCTCAATTCCACCTTCTAACCACTTCCTAAGCTTTCAGCCTATTTTTTGTAATAAAACAGGGGATCCTATAGACATCCTATAGGAACTATTATATCCTGTAGACATCCTATAAGAAGTACTGTAGCAGCCTGTTTTGAGCGTGAATTGATAAAAAACATCATTTAAGCTACGATTAGGCCTCTACTTGACTTCCAATCCATCAAAACCATTGTACCCCTCTTCCTCCACACTTGTCTCCCTTGCCAAAGAACAAGGAAAGATTAGCATTTGCATTTATAAAATGAAAAGTTAAAGAAAAATACTTCTTTTATTTCTTAATTAGCACATGCATGCAACAATTAATACTCCCTAGATCAGATTCCATGCTCAGTTAGTTTAGATCATCACATGTGATAAATGGAGTTAAGTTAGGTTTCTTTTACATTTAGCTCATGATATTTATGCATTTAGAATATGTTTCTTTCCTTGTACTTTATTTCTTGCAATAGGTTAGGGTTTCCATTTCAAGCAGTTCATTTTAAGTAATTAGTTTAGAATTTTATTTTAGTACATTCACTCCATTACGTCATGACAGCAAAGTAAGGACACACTGTATGCTGCACATATAGTTCCGCTACCTCTTAAGTATATACGAACCTCGGGTTGATAATTTAAGTCGGTAGTCTTGGGAGTTGTAGCATTCTTGCTGCAATACCAAGTCTCATCGCTTTTTGGTTTCATTGTCGGGGAGGTGTCAAAATATGCATTTTTTTCTTCTCTGGTTAATTCATTTCTTTTTACTTTTTGCAAAAACAAAAAAGAATTGCATTAGGCATATTTCATTTCAAAAATAGAAAAGTTCATTGCATTAGTGTTTTCATTCAATCATAAAAACAAAAAACTCACCAACACTCACCCCCCAACTTGATCACGTGGTGCAGTAAGAGCCACATCACCATTTACTTTTGTAGGTAGGAGAGGAAGATGGCAAAGAATGTAGAAGAAATGGATGGAGATGATAACAATGAGGAAGATCCTCTCGGATTTCCCATTCAATGTACTGATGGTAGTGTGCACATGAAGAACATCCCTCCATCTTTTCTTCCAAAATTTCATGCTCTAAGGTCAAAGGATCGAGAAACCTTTCTCTTTGAATTTGAAATTGTTTGTACATCTTATGGTTACTAATTAAAAACTCAAAAACTAAGATTATTTTCGGCAAAATTGAAGGATAGAGCTCTTAAATGGTTCTTGATTTTAGGAACTAATTCAAGAAGATCATGCAATGATATGCAAATAATATTTCTAGAAAAATACAAAGATCATGATCTTAATGAATAAATATTTAGAATGAATCAAGGAGAAGATGAGAGTCTAGAGGATCTAATAGAGAGGTTTATGTATAATGTTAAGAGGGAAAAACTACATCATTTAGGATCTGACACACTAAAAACCCTCTTACTTAGAACAATTAAGGATGAGTGGATTGATCTCCTTGATCTCATGAGTGGAAGTGATGTATAGCAACTATCATTTGAAGAAATTTGTGAAACATGCAAACACATATCAAGAGGAACGGTAAGAGTAAGTAAATCAACATCAAGATCGGTAAGTTATGCTAAGCTTGGAAATTTTCTTGATAACATTAAGAAAGAAATTCTTAGCAATCTAAGTGAATAACTAGACATTTTAAGAATGCAAGATGAAGAAAAAAAAGATGTTGATATTTGTGTTATCCATGTAGAATCATGTGATGTTAAACATTGTCCATCATTACCAAGGTTGAAGGAAGTTTACCTAGAGGAAAATGAAGCAAATCAATTGCCATTGCAGCTATGTTATGTAGCTCCAAGAGGACCATGATAGCCTATTCAACAGAGTATGATGAAAGAACCCAATTCACATTTTCAATCTTATGCACATCCATCTCAAAGTAATTGGAACACACACTTTCCTTGTCAATATTGGCCATCTCAACCCCAAAACCAAACTTGGCAAAAACGTTGGAAAGGAACTTATGGGAGCCATCCACAATATCCTCAATATTTTCCTCAATATCCTCCATACCCAATTCCATGTTATCCCTACCATTCAACTCCACCAAAACCACAACCCCAATCACATCCATCTCAAATATTGACTCCCTCTGAACTACCTATACCACCATTTCCAAACCCACATATTGAGGTAGCTCAACCCACTTACAATGTTGAGGTACAACACTTCCAAACATCTCATGTTGAGATCAATGGTATTCGCCATAGCTCAGGAAGAGTATTGCAAAAAAAATATTATCTTGATATCATTGAAGGACCACATCAAGAAGAAGAAGATTCAAAAGAGAAGATCAAAGGATCATGGGCTGCATTTGATGAAGAATAGACAAAAAAATCAGAGATCAAGAGAGCTCCCTCATTGTTACCATCAAATCCTCCATGTATTCAAGCGAACAGTCAACAAAAAGAGGAAGATTTGAAGGTCATGGTAGAAGAAGACATGAATAATGATCCAGATTAGCAAGAAAACCAAGGACATCAAAGTTATATTGAGTTTTTGTTCCAGAAAATCAACAAGATGGAGAATCACTCTCTTCTTAAACTATGCTTGATCCTTTCAAAGTCAGATAATTTGGTTTCTGAAATCCAGGTACATGTCAAATCACATATTGCAAGCCTACACATCAATTTGTCTTCCATCTTCATGTGCACATGGCTCCATTGGAAGTATTCTTATACGTGAAAGTGATTTTGTTTTTCAAGTAGAGTAGGGTAGAAAAAAATAAAAAATGGAAAATAAGAGAAAGAAAGTAAAATCTCAGGTGAAAAACTCCTTTGAGGCGCCTGAGATTGGATCATTGATTAAAAACCTCCATGAGGCAGGCAATGGGTTGGGAAAAAAGAAAAAGGGTAAAAATAAAAGATCCTAGGTGAAAACCTCCTTTGAGGCGCCTAGGTACACCTACTAGTTTAAAACCTCCTCAAGGTGGCTAGTAGGCCTAGAAGAAAAAAATGAAAAAATAAAAAATATTTTCTCCATATATCTCTCTGACGAATGCATGCACTTTCCAACATGTTTAAGCAACAAAAACAAGTTGGTACCATAAGGAAAAAATTAGGTCAAACCTAGTCAAGAGTAGTCAAATTTTGACTATCTCCTCCTTTGCTCAAACGCTCCAACATGACCAAGGCCATGCCATTCCATCACCCTCATCTATTTGCACCATTCAATCATCATTCACAAGCTTTTACCACTCATTTTCATTGTTGTCCTAAAAAAAGTATAGGAATGCTCTGTTTTACTACATGAAACATAAATACATAAAGAATAAATTTATTTTTGCCATAAGTTGAAAACCATAAATCCATTTTCCAAGATGTTTTAGTGGGAGATGCATATGGCTAATGGTAACATGCTCAAGCAATTTTAGAAAATCCCAGTACACAGTTTCCAAGAAATCGACCTCCGTCACCTTCAATCATTTTTAGTTTTGCTCGAGTTTTGTGCACCCATTGGCCAAAGTTTTTATATGGGGAGGTGAATAATGATGATGGAAACATGCTCAAAATGTTTGAGGTCAATCCATCCTATCGTTTGGGAGATATGGACAAAACAAGTCTGCCATAGGAGGTTGTCCTAAATTACTATAGGATCTCTACAGGAAGGTCGAGAAGAATCTACAAGAGGAAATATGATGGATAAATGGGTCAAAATGTCATGTATTATTTAGGTAAGGTTGATATAGGTCCCCCAAGACCACTTTCATCACTCTTCCACTCCATCTAACCAAAATCCATCTTCAAATTCCACTCCGCCTTACAAAAAAAAAGACCTCTAGGTGAAGACCTCTTTTGAGGCGCCTAGAGTAGGCAACCAGGATGAAATACTCATTTGAGGCAACCTGGTTTACTTTCAAAAAAAAGCTCAAAAATAATGCTAGGGACCTCAAACCTTCCCACTCGTAACAATTTTGGTTTTTGCAGGTTTGCAAGAAGATAATAAACACAGGGATCAGAGAGCGGCAAGCCATACAAAGGCCCATGTTTTTCTTCATCCATTTCATCTCATCCATATACCCATGCTACTTTATCTATACTGATATCCAACAATAGAAAAATTTCAATTTTAGGCAAGTCTGTGCTTTCTACAGGATTTCCTGTAATTACTACAATAGTTTCCTGTAGTACTATAGGAAGTCCTGAAAATTTATAGGAAATATTGCTCGATGGAAAAATTATGATGCAACCCCATTTTGGGATAGGAAAAAAGGACATTGACTTCACCAAATCTCATTCAACACCCATCATGACCATGTTACTCTATGGCCACACCTTCCACTCATTCCAATACCTATTTACCCTCCAACAGAGAAAGGATGCAAAAATTCAAAAAAATTGTAGCTACAAGGCTTGTAGTAGTACTATAGGAAACCCTGTAGCAACCTATTTTGAAGTAATAGCGGGCTCCAGACCTAACCTTCGACACCATGATTGAAAGAGGAGAAGCATAACTGCAGGCACAATGAAACTCCTCCAGAGCTCAACAACAACAACGAAAGCCAACACCTGCACATCAAGAAGAAGACAACCGATTAACAAAATAAGATAAACAAAAAAGAGAAAGGTAGCCAAGAAGATGTACTTGAGTTGTGAGAAACACAACAACATCAACTCAGTAGTAGCATGCATGTCTCTCTAACAACCATTAGGTAGGTACAGGTATGCAATATTCTTGACCTCTTCTCTTGAGCATATTATAGGTAGAAATGTGTTGTCAATGCATGAGAGATGAGGTTTTATAAGCTAAGGATGGGTCAACTATCTCAACTGCCTTGAACTAGTTAATTGCATCTCACTCTTTCAATCATGCAATGTCGAAAAGTTAAATTATGAAGGGTGATGATTTCAAGGAATGAGGACAACAGTTAAAAGAAGAAATTTTTGCAATGGCCAAGTCACCACAACACTCCAAGCCCTCCATCCACTTCATATTCACTATCTATCCATCATTCATCCATCCCATTTCATAATTTCAAGAAAAAACCCTACACTCTATCTCACCCTGAAGGCAGAATGCTGCTACAGGAAGGAAGAAAGGAACAAATTATGCTAAAAATCAGAAAAAGGCAGTGCCTAAGAGAAACCTAATCAAAAAATAAAACTCCAAGGCCGTTAGGCAATCATTTAGGCCACAAAATAAAAGAAGAATGCAAGCTAATGGTCTCAATAAACAATGATTTTTCTTTTCACAAATATGTTTTTGGGCTTGTTCTTGCAGAAATTATAGCCAAGATTCTTAATCCATAAGAGAGATGCCACTAGGGCCATGAATGAGGCACAATGAGGTCACTAAGTTGCTTAGAGGATGAGCAACACTTTCAATAGTGGCGTGTGATGGGCTTCTAATTAGACATAAATTAAGGCCCATATGACTATCCTTAAACACATTAAACCTCTCTTTTTTCATTAGATAATGTATTTTTAATTTTAATATATTCATTAGGAAGGTTTATGAATAATTTTCTATTTGTGCGTAATATTATTTATTTTTGTGGAATAATATGAGAATATTGGGCAGATTATGAAGATTTAGAGGAGGAGATAATTTAGGGACTTGCTCCCTACTATAGGAGGATAGATATTAAATAATAAATCAACAAGATATTATGGAATTATGGCATAAATTATGGAACTCCAATGATTGAAAAAATCTAGGAATATTTTCCCTGCCATTTAATGCAGATTCCTAGTATTGGGAACCAGATCCACTAATCTAGTATTGGTTCCTAGTATTGGGAAGATTGGTCTCATGTTAAACTTCTAAGTCTTGCTATCCTTTGTAGGACTCTGAGTTTCCTTGGGCTTGGCCATCTTAGAAGCCTCAGAGCCCTTTTGTATAATTTTCTTTTCTTCTTGTCACTTCTTATTCACATGCATCTCTTGTTTTTCTTTCTTTCCATTTCTACATTTAGTATTAATGATTCCTTGTTGTAGGATTGGGTGAAATGGTTGATACAAGTTATTTGGCAGGATCAAAAGAATTATTTCATCATTGGAAAGTATTTGGAAGGTCGTAGTAATCATTGAAGTACTTGGACTAGTCTTCCTATTCGAAAATCTAGATTTCTAGAACTCCTTTGTGGCAAATACCAACAAATTTATGCTATTTTTTAGAGCATGATAATGAGCTTCAATCAAGTTGGTTCCACTTGAGTTAGATAAAAAAACATCTATTTAATAACAAAATTTACCTCATTTCATTTTCTCTTGATTAGGTTAGGCATTTGATAGATTTACTAGCTCACTAGTTCTTGGATTTCTAATTTTTAGACTAGTAATTTTCTTGTTAATTAATAAATCTTTCCCATGTATAGATGAAATTGTGGATAGATGTAGAAAATAATGCGTATTGTTGTAGGAGCTTCTACAATGCAGGAAGACCTCATCTCGTTCACCTCATCCAAGCCTTATCCACCCATGTCACCAAAATCCATTAAAATCTCAATCTAAATTCTTGTTTTATAAGCAGAAATTGTCATTTCCATTGAGAAAATCTACACATCTTGAAGCCCTTGCTTGAGTTATCGGTAGTCTCCACCACCTCCATGCCTTATTATTTCATTATCCACCTTTCCCAAGCTCCATTCCACCTTCTAGACCACTTCCTAATCTTTCAGCATGTTTTTTTGTAATAAAACAGGGGATCCTATAGACATCATGTAGGAACTAATACATCTTATAGACATCCTATAGGATGTCCCGTAGCGGCCTCTTTTTGAGCTTGAATTGAGAAAAATCATAATTTAAGCTAGTATTAGGCCTCTACTTGACCTCCAAGCCATCAAAACCATTTTACCGCTCTTCCTCCACGCTTGTCTCCCCTTCCAAACAATAAGGAAAAATTAACATTTGCATTTATAAAATGAAATGATAAAGAAAAATTGTTCTTTTTATTTCTTAATTAGCACATGCATGCAACAGTTAATACTCCCTAGATCAGATTCCATGTTCAGTTATTTTAAATCATCACATGTGATAAATAGGGTTAAGTTAGGTTTCTTTTACATTTAGTTCATGATCTTTATGCAATTAGAATATGTTTCTTTCGTTGTACTTTATTTCTTGCAGTAGATTAGGGTTTCCATTTCGAGCAGTTCATTTTCTGTAATTAGTTTAGGATTAGATTTTAGTACATGCACTCCATTACATCATAACAATAAAGGAAGGACACATTGTATGTTTCACATATAGTGTCGATACCTCTTAAGTTTGTACGAACCCCGAGTTGATAGTTAAAGTCGGTAACCTTGGGAGTTGGAACATTCTTGTTGCAATACCAAGGCTCATCACTATCACTCTTCCAATTTTTTCTCTTGAAGAAGGGCCACTAAAATTTTTTAAGTTTTGATGAGAGATTTTACTTTAGCCATTATTTTTTCATATTTGAGGCCCCTAGAATTCCAAGAGACTATTATCATTACTTACTCTTAGATTGGGTTTCCCCCTTAGGAGGGGCTTCTCCAAGTCCTTTCTCGCTTTCTTTGGTATTATTTTCTTCCATTTCATGAGGGATGGTATGTTGGTGGCCTAAATCCTTTTCTTTTTCAGTATTTTCAATGTTGATGTCTCTGTTTGAGGTCAAGCCTGAAATGTGCAAATGACATTTAAACACTTTGTCTTTCTTTCCTTCATATTTTTCTTTTGCTCAAATAGAAAATACATAAGTAACCACAATTTCTCTTAGAGATAGGAATGCATCTTCTTCCTTCAAGTGTTCCTTTGAATTACTATATGTATCTACATCGGATCTGAGCTCATTCATGGGTTCTAGCTTAGGATATGGTTGGGAGTGTTTCTGAAGTTGCTTGCATGGTTCCTAGATTTCATGATGTGTAATCCCCCCTTCTTCCATTAACGTGACCAGGGCTTCAAACCTTTTCTCATTTCCTTCTAGATTCCTTGATTTCCTTGACCCTTCATCACTATCAGGAGCTTTATTCTTTAGAGAAGCAAGTCCTTTTACTTGTTGGATTTCATTTTCCTACTGGTCTTGGTGGGAAACCATTGTTTATTAGGGACTTATCTCTTCTTTAATTACTTCTATTGCTACCTATATCTCCTTATTTTTCTTTATCTTCCTGCATTTTAGGAAAGTTTCTAGAAAAGGGCCCATATTCAAGATAGACTTAAATATTTTAAGGTGAGATGGTCATAATCAACTTCATAAATATGGGATTAATTATCAAGGAAGAGATAAATCATAGTGTGGAGTCCTTTATTGAGATCAACTTGCACACATATGTGATCATAGGAGAATGTCCCCTCATAAGGCTCCACACAATCAATGTATTTTCGAAAAACATTTCCAATGCATTTGAAGGTATCATCATTTGAGCAAAAGAGGGGAAGGAAGGGGAGTTTTACCCTAACATGGATAGAGGTGGAAATAACACAATCAGGGTTGAAGTTAAGGCTCCAATGATAAATTTAGAGGCCTTGGGACCCATGAAATACACTACAATCCCTAAAATTCTAGTCCTTGTCCAATGTTTTTCAAAGAAAAAGGTGAAAGACCATTTCCCATAAAAGGAGGAAGCGATCTCACCTTCGATTATAGGTTTCTAGTTGTTTTAAATCCATATGTGAATAATCAAGGGAGAGGGAGATAAACCCATGAATTAACCCATCAAACCCCGTTCAAATAGTTGGAGGGCATGTTATTTGGTCTGAGAGGCAAAGGATTCAACCTTTGGAGTGGAATCAAGTTTCATAACTATTCAAGATGGAGGCACTTTATGGAAAAACTGACCCACTAGTCACAAGGGAACTTATGGTAGCAATTTCTAGGGCCAAAGGGGAATTATCAAGGGGCAGATTAGTCATGGTTGACCATCCGGCCAGGAAAACATGTTGCAACAAGCATAAATCAACACCTAAAGTGAGACTCGACATAAAGAGGAAAAGACAAAGGAAATGTATTCAAGAAGTGTTGAGAAGAAGTTGAACACAAGCAAGATGAGGCCAAGATTAGAAAGTGGGTAATAGCAAGTAGAAGTGCAAGGAACCATGCCTATGTAACGCAAGGGTATGGCAGTGGGAAGGGTGCTTAAGGCCATAGGGCCATCAAGTTGAGTGAAAAAGTGGATATACTCTTTAATAATATCAATGCATTTTATTAATAACTTATTATTACTAAGAATATTAACTTCTAATTATCATTATAAAACAAGAATATTAGTCAATAATATTATTATAATAGTAATAATTTCTATGCTTTCATATAATACATAATTTATGGCATAATAATAATAATAATCATAACAATATTATATGGGATTTGAGCCTCAATTAACCTTGTTCTTATTTTAGGAGTGAATGATATGTTTCAAAGGTGTTCTTTTCCTAAAATATCATTTCCTTTGTGGCTGACTCATTTTTAATAAAAGACTAGATTTTCTCCATTTTCTGTTCCATCTCTTGGATAGTTGCTTGCCTATCCGACTTGGATTCTCCTAGCCATAACTTTATTATCCTTGCAAGTATTTTAATTTTGGATTCCCAAACATGAATCATGTTTTCCTCTACCAAAGGGAGCCATGAAGAGGAAAATAAGTCATGAAATTTTGGTGACAAGGGTGAGAGAGAGGAATATCAAAAGGGAATTGGGTCATAATTAGCCTGGAAGGAGAGAGTCGCTTAATAGGGAAATGGTTTGATCCATTCTAGGAGAGGATGGAGGAGTGAAGGTAAATATTAAGTGTTAAGAAACCATAAGAGGCTAGTACGCAATCTAGTCTTGTAGCAATATGACCTGGTCTAAGTATTTTATTATTCAAGGTCTAGCGAAATCTTGGAGGTTTGATGTCTAACAGATGGAGGTGGCTTATAAAGTCCTCCATATTTTATTGGAAATGGTCAAAGGTAATGAATCCCCTTTTTTTCTCTCTAGGATGGAAGGTGGAATTGAGTTCCATCCAAATATGTAATTGGAGTCATATTCAAAGAATTTAAGGCCCATGAGGGATTTCTAGTAGTATTTTTTCTTTGAAATGAATAGGAATATATACATTGATCATAGAACATAATTGGATTGATGTGAGGATCCATAAATAAGTAGAAAGAAAGTGAGTTGCCTTGAAGGATTTTAGAAGTTGGAGTTAATTAGGATCCTACAGAGTGCATAATCCTCCCAAGGCTCCCATAGAGTTGATAAAGGAGATTTCATTGTTGTTCTAGATCTTTCTATGCCTTGCTAAGATCTATCCGATGGGCCTATAAATAAGGCATAAATTAAGGCCCATGCCTCTGAATTAAACATAAATTAAGGTCCGTCTAACTATCAATCAGCACACTAAACCTCTCTTTTTGCATTAGATAATGTATTTTTAACTTTAATATATTCATTAGGAAGGTTTATGAATAATTTCATATTTGTGCCTAATATTATTTATTTTTGTGGAATATTATGAGAATATTGGGCAAATTATGAATATTTGGAGGAGGAGATAATTTAGGTACTTTCTCCCTACTCCAGGAGGATCAATATTAAATAATAAATCAACAATATATTATGGAATTATGGCATAGATTGTGTAACTCCAATGATTGAGAAAATCTAGGAATGCGTTCCTTGCCATTTAATGCAGATTCCTAGTATTGGGAACCAGATCCACTAATCAAGGGATTTTGGTCAGGAAGGCTTTCTCATTTCATGGGGAATGATTCAAAATAATATTTTATAAGTACCAAGTAGAAGTTTCCTCTAGGGGTAGATTTTATTAGTCTTCTTTTGGAGAGATCTCGTATTTTTGCAGCTCCATTGTATTTTCTTGCAGGGATGTAATTGTATTGATGAAAATGATGAAGATTGGTTCCATGTTTAGCTTCTAAGCCTTGGTTTCCTCCATAGGACTCTGATTTTCCTTGGGCTTGGCCATCCCAGGAGCCTTAGACCCCTTTTGTATCATTTTCTTTTCTTCTTGTCACTTCTTATTCACATTCATCTCTTGTTTTTGTTTCTTTCCTTTTATGCATTTAGTATTAATGATTTCTTGTTGTAGGATTGGGTTAAATGGTTGACGTAACTTCTTTTGTAGGATCACAAGAATCATTTAATCCTTTGAAAATATTTGGAAGGTCATAGTAATCATTGAGCTACTTGGATTAGTCTTCTTATTCCCAAATCTAGATTTGTGGAACTCCTTTGAGGCAACTAGCATCACATTTATGCTATTTTTTAGAGCATGCTAACGAGCTTCAATGAATTTGGTTCCACTTTAATTAGATAAAAAAAAGAAATTATGTTTAATAAAAAATTACCTCATTTCATTTTCACTTGATTAAGTTAGGAATTTGATAGATTTTCTAGCTTACTAGTTCTCGAATTTCTGATTTTTAGACTAGTAATTTTCCCGTTATTTAATAAATCTTTCCCATGTAAAGATGAATTTCTGGATAGATTCAGACAATAGTGTGTATTGTTTCAGGAGCTTCTACATTGCAAGGAGACCTCATCTTGTTTGCTTCATCCAGGCCTCATCCACCCATGTCGCCAAAATCCACTAAAATCTCAATCCGAATTCTTGTTTTATAAGCAAAAAATGCCATTTCCATTGAGAAAATCTACCCATATTGAAGCCCTTTCTTGAGTTATTGGTATTTTCCACCACCTCCATGCCTTATTATTCCATTATCCACCTTTCCCAAGCTCCATTCCACCTTCTATACCACTTCCTAAGCTTTCGGCCTATTTTTTGTAATAAAACAGGGGATCCTGTAGACATCCTGTAGGAACTATTATATCTTGTAGACATCCTATAGGAAGTACTGTAGCGGTCTGTTTTGAGCGTGAATTGAGAAAAAACATCATTTAAGCTAGGATTAGGCCTCTACTTGACCTCCAATCCATCAAAACCATTGTACCCCTCTTCCTCCACACTTGTCTCCCTTGCAAAAGAACAAGGAAAGATTAGCATTTGCATTTATAAAATGAAAAGATAAAGAAAAATAGTTCTTTTTATTTCTTAATTAGCACATGCATGCAATAGTTAATACTCCCTGGATCAGATTCCATGCTCAGTTAGTTTAAATCATCACATGTGATAAATGGGGTTAAGTTAGGTTTCTTTTACATTTAGTTCATGATATTTATGCAATTAGAATATGTTTCTTTCCTTGTACATTATTTCTTGCAATAGGTTAGGGTTTCCATTTCAAGCAGTTCATTTTAAGTAATTAGTTTAGGATTTGATTTCAGTACATGCACTCCATTACATCATGATAGCAAAGGAAGGACACACTGTATGTTGCACATATAGTGCCGCTATCTCTTAAGTATGTATGAACCTCGAGTTGATAATTTAAGTCGGTAGTCTTGGGAGTTGTAGAATTCTTGTTGCAATACCAAGGCTCATCGCTTTTCGGCGTCGTTGCTGGGGAGGTGTCAAAGTATGGATTTTTTTCTTCTCTAGTTAATTAATTTCTTTTTACTTTTTTTCAAAAACAAAAAAGAATTGCATTAGGCATATTTCATTTCAAAAATAGAAAAGTGCATTGCATTAGTGCTTTCATTCAATCATAAAAACAAAAAAATCACCAACACTAGCCCCCCCAATTTGATCACGTGGTGTAGTAAGAGCGAAATCACCATTCACTTTTGCAGGTAGAAGAGGAAGATGGCAAATAATGTAGAAGAAATGGATGGAGATGACGACAATGAGGAAGATCCTCTCAGATTTCCCATTCAATATACTAATGGTAGTGTGCACATGAAGAACATCCCTCAATCTTTTCTTCCAAAATTTCATGCTCTAAGGTTAGAGGATCGAGAAATCTTTCTGTTTGAATTTGAAATTGTTTGTAGATCTTATGGTTACTAATTAAAAACTCAAAACTGAGATTATTTCCGACAACATTGAAGGATAGAGCTCTTAAATGGTTCTTGAGTTTAGGGACTAATTCAATAAGATCATGTAATGATATGCAAAATATATTTCTAGAAAAATCTAGAGATCATGATCTTAATGAATAAATATTTAGAATGAATCAAAGAGAAGATGAGAGTCTAGAGGATCTAATAGAGAGGTTTATGTATAATGTTAAGAGGGAAAAACTACATCATTTAGGATCTGACACACTAAAAACCCTTTTACTTATAACAATTAAGGATGAGTGGATTGATCTCCTTAATCTCATGAGTGGAGGTGATGTATACCAACTATCATTTGAAGAAATTTGTGAAACATGCAAACACATATCAAGAGGAAGGGCAAAAGTAAATCAACATCAATATCAGTAAGTTAAACTAAACTTGGAAATTTGCTTGATAACCTTAAGAAAGAAATTCTTAGCAATCTAAGTGAACAAGTAGAAATTTTAAGAATGCAAGATGAAGAAAAAAAAAGATGTTGATGTTTGTGTTATCCATGTAGAATCACATGATGTTAAACATTGTCCATCATTATCAAGGTTGAAGGAAGTTTACCTAGAATAAAATGAAGCAAGTCAATTGCCATTGCAGCTATGTTATGTAGCTCCAAGAGGACCATGATAGCCTATTCAACATGGTATGATGAAAGAACCTAATTCACATTTTCAAGCTTATGCACATCCATCTCAAAGTAATTTGAACACACCCTTTCCTTGTCAATATTAGCCATCTCAACCCCAAAACCAAACTTGGCAACAACGTTGGAAGGAAATTATGGGAGCCATCCACAATATCCTCAATATTTTCCTCAATATCCTCCATACCCAATTCCATGTTATCCCTACCATTCAACTCCACCACAACCACAACCCCAACCACATCCATCTCAAATATCAACTCCCTCTCAACTACCTATACCACCATTTCCAAACCCACATATTGAGGTAGCTCAGCCCACTTATAATGTTGAGGTACAACACTTCCAAACATCTCATGTTGAGATGAATGGTATTCACCATAGCTCAGGAAGAGTATTGCAAAAAACATATTATCTTGATATCATTGAAGGACCACATCGAGAAGAAGAAGATTCAAAAGAGAAGATCAAAGGATCATGGGCTGCATTTGATGAAGAATAGACAATAAAATCAGAGATCGAGAGAGCTCCTTCATTGTTACCATCAAATCCTCCATGTATTCAAGCAAACAATCAACAAAAAGAGGAAGATTTGAAGGTCATGGTAGAAAAAGACATGAATAGTGATCTAGATAAGCAAGAAAATCAAGGACATCAAAATTATATTGAGTTTTGGTTCCAGAAAATCAACAGGATGGAGCATCACTCTCTTCTTAAACTATGCTTGGTCCTTTCAAAGTCAAATCATTTGGTTTCTGAAATCTAGGTGCATGTCAAATCACATATTGCAAGCCTACACATCAGTTTGTCTGCCATCTTCATGTGCACATGGCTCCATTGGAAGTATTCTTATACGTGAAAGTGATTTTGTTTTTCAAGTAGAGTAGGGTAGAAAAAAATAAAAAAATGAAAAATAAGAGAAAAAAAGTAAAATATCAGGTGAAAATAACCTTTGAGGCGCCTGATTTTGGATCATTGATTGAAAACCTCCATGAGGCAGTCAATGGGTTGGGAAAAAAGAGAAAAGGCAAAAAGAAAAGATCCTAGGTGAAAACCTCCTTTGAGGTGCCTAGGCAAACCTACTAGTTGAAAACCTCCTCAAGGCGGCTAGTAGGCCTAGAAGAAAAAAATGAAAAAATAAAAAATATTTTCTCCATATATCTCTCTGATGAATGCATGTACTCTCTAACATTTTTAAGCAACAAAAACAAGTTGGTACCAAAAATAAAAAATTAGGTCAAACCTAGTCAAGAGTACTCAAATTTTGACTATCTCCTCCTTTGCTCAAATGCTCCAACATGACCAATGCCATGCCAATCCATCACCCTCATCTATTTTCACCATTCAATCATCATTCACAAGCTTTTACCACTCATTTTCATTGTTGTCCTAAAAAAAACTACAAGAATGCTCTGTTTTACTACATGAAACATAAATACATAGAGAATAAATTTATTTTTGCCATAAGTTGAAAACCATAAATCCATTTTCTAAGACGTTTTAGGGGGAGATGGACAGGGAAATTTTTTAGAACCCCCCCTAAATTTACATGTATAATAAATGGGCGAATCTCCATTGTATATAGGAAAAATGGAAGGCGATTTTATCAATAATATGATATGTATATATAATTTTTTGGCGAATCTCTCACCAGGCATGGCGAATATTTTACTCAATTATAAAATCTTGTGTTTATTAAATACACAAATGAAACCATTGCATTTCTTTAAAATATCTTTTGAAATCAAAATTACCGAAATTACATATCGATAATCTAGTGGGTGTAAGATAAAATTCACCTGTGCCATTCACAGAAACCATGAGAAAAAACCTAATACTATATATAAAACCAAGAAAAATTCAAATTCATCACTTCTAGGGACCTCATAACCACCCTGCCATACACAAGTATGTTCCTGTTTGCAATTAGAAAAATTACCCAAATTACAATCTGTTTACTCCACTTCTAGGGACCTCGTAACCACCCTGCCAATACACAAGTATGTTCCCGTTTGCATTAGAAAAATTACCAAATTACAATCTGTTTACTCCAGCATATGTTGGAAAGTTATAGAAGGATGACTAGTGCAATCAATCCATTCCTTTTAGCCCTGGATTTGTTTCAGTTTAAAACAGAATTATACAAATATACTTGTCCAATGTCTATGCTTTAACCATTCACCTTAAGATGTTTTTACAATATAATTTCCTAAGTCTATTTAATACGTTCATTATCATAAAAACCAACCTATATCCATCTTAACTCCACATCTACCACTCTCAGGGGGATGAAATCTATTTATCCTTCTGAGCACTTGGTAGACCCAGAATTAAGATGGATCTAAGATAGAATTTCCCCTTTAAATAGTCTATGCTCACATGAATATCATGGGTCAATACCATGGGTTATCATAAACCTGGAGCTTAAAAATTACTATTAGTAATTTATAAAAATTAATAAAATTAATAGTTGATTTTTATTTTATTTTTTATTTTAACCAAGCTAAAATGTTTAACATAAATTAAATTACAACATCCATTTTTTACTCTTATCCACCAAGCCCCGAGAAGGACCAAATATTTTTTCACTCTATGCTAGTTTGCATATCACGATATTTGATACCCTCGGGGGTTAGTAGATCCAGAGTAAAGATGGATCTATGCTGGTTGAATTCCCCCATTTAAATAGGCTACATTCCAGGTGAATACCATGGGTCAATACCATGTGCCATTTTGGTGAATACCATGGGTCAATA